>MU665151.1:1359-55255 GCA_026770625.1 Nicotiana glauca
TTTCTTGTGTGTCCTTAAGGAATTTTAACCCCCTCACACGTTGTCAAGGTAATGGATTAAATCCTCCCAGGATAAAACGAAATAAACCTTCCTGCAACAGTGGCAATACAAACTGCAGGATACCAACGAACTCAAAGAACTGAGCAAAATCACACTTACGAATTTGAGAGAGAGAGACTGCAAATTAGGATGCAGTATATTCAGAAAGAAAGAAGTTCTGGAGTGTTTTTCGTGTGTAGAAAATGGAGCCTTGCCTGAAAATTTATAGGCAATTATCAGAAGAGGTGTCTGGAAAAGGTGCATTTTCAGAAGAATACGTTGCCTGCCGCGGTCAGAGAGGCTTTCTGAATCTGCCTGCTGCGGTCACGGTAGAACCGCGGCCAGAGAGGCCCTTTGAACCTTCAGCAAATCCAAATCCAAAGCCAAAGCCAAAGCCAAAGCCAAAGCCGAGCCGAGCGAGCGACGACGACGGCGCGGGGGTTCATTCTCTTCAACTCCTTTTAAGAGCTTTAAGAAGTGATTCTATATATAAGCACACAAATGTGGTTGTCCCTCACCAATGAGGGACAAAGTGCAAGACAAAATTCACTTCTTCAAATTTTNTTAAAGCCCAATGGCTTAAAGTCCAACACTTCATAAGTTTACCTTCTTGACCAAGATCTAGATACCATGATTACACCATAGCAAAAAAATACCTATTTGAAAACACTTCCAAGTTGTCTTCATCTTTTTGAGTCGAGTTCGTCGCAGGATTGTGCTTCGAGTCGAGGTTGCTGATCGAGTTTCCTGCAAGGCTTAGTTGAATCATTGATACATAAGCTCAAGAGCAGAGTGTTGTCATAGGAACAGAATTGTTGTAAATGCTGCTGCCTTTAGCGATACTTTTCTAGTGTCAAATATGTAAGTCTTTATTCTTCTTATTCTTCATAATTTTCTTGATGTATCTTCAAAAGCTTTATTTTTTTTTTAAAATAACTTTTATTCTTCTTTAAAGTTAGGATTTTTTAAACCTAATTCTTCGCTAAAGTTTGTGCTTGTTCCAGAAGTGCTTGTAAATTCTTGTTAACTGTAGATGTTTCAATCTAGCAGCAAGATCTGATGTAGAACTGGTATTTTTACAAGTATGATTGTACTATTTTTTTACCTAATTGCTCCATTTTTCTTCTTCTTCTTTTTTTTTTTTTTTCTCTTCATTTGGTTTCCATAAATACACAAATTGCATGTCCAAAGGAAAATTTTGGCGCTGGGGTTTGGACTAAAATTTTGGAAAAACTAAATATTTTCTGTTAGGAAATCTTATTCACTAAAATAATTATAAAAGCTGAATCACATTATTTCTTCCACAATTTCATATTCATAAATTATGACCCCACCACAATCTCAAATTACTTTAGGAAAATAACTATAAATACATTAGAAAAAGTTTAGACCTCTTTCAATATTAGCCCATGTGTTCATACCCGAACCTTGAATTAATATGCTTAAATAATAAAATGGTCATGTACGCATTTTCGCGTCTCGATGCTTTTAAATTTAAACTAATTATATTTTTAACCGTGTGTACATTCCGTACCTTAGTTTAACTTCTAACTTCAAAGAAATGCCTTGTGTGTGTACCACATCTAGGTCAAAACAATTAATAAAATATAATAGGTAATTAAGCGGTAATCAATAAGCTATAATCAAAAAATTGATTTAAGCCTTACATCAGTCAATAAAGCGACCGTGCTAGAACCACGAGACTTGAGGGGTGCCTTACACCTTCCCCTCAGTCAACGAAATTCCTTACTCAGTCTTCTATTTTTGTAGACCATGAAACAAGAGTCAAACCTTCCTTTTGAAAGGAGATTAAAATAAAAGGTGACTTGGAACACCAAATCTCATTTCCAAGTAGCGACTCTAAATAATAAATAATATCTTTTCAAAACATCACTTTAATTGGAAAAATTCTTCTAACTCAACCACGTAATAGGGTTATTGAAAAAAAAAATATTTGTGACAAAGTTAATAACTGAGAGAGGTCGAGAGCCTGGTGGTGAGGATTATATATATGTATGGATCGGGATGCATGCCGCAACGATATTATATATATTTATGGTTCGGGGTGCACGCCGCAACGATATTATATATATTTATGGATCGGGCTGTAAGACGCAACAATATTATATAGATATTGGATCGGGCTGCACGCCACAACGATATAGCATTTGGGCTGTAGGAGACCCTCCGGAGTCTGCACACTCCTAGTGAGCACAGTCGACTATATATATGGATCGGGCTGCACGCTGCATCGGTTATTATATGGTACCTATTGAGCGTGCGTGATGAATGTGAGTGCGGATTGATGAGAGTTGAGTCATGAGTGACTGAGAGGCTTGCCCGAGGGTCTATATATATACACAGATACGAGTGATGCTTTGCCTAAGGGTCTTGTTTATGAAATTACTATTTTCACTCCTCCTTAAAGTGAGTCTCTATTGATTATCTTGATTAAATTACTGATTTCATTCACTTTTATACTGAGCCTCTATTGAAAATGTTAAACAAATATTTTGAGCAACTTTCATTGAAACTTATCACTACCCTAAACCCGGATCCGGTCGTGATGTTGCCTCTCATGAAGACAAGGCCAATCGATACTTACCCATTTCAGTTTTAAGCAATTAAACAATAAGATTTACATCTTAAACTCAATAAAATCCCAAATAATAAGAAGTTAACAGTACAATTTGTGAAAATAAAAACCAACGCAGCCTGGCATCGGGGTGTCACTAGTCATGAGTATTTATCAATTCTAACACAAGTCTGAAAAGTCTACATAGCTATTACAAGGTCACTAATAAGGGAAAAGAAATGAGATAAGGGAGAGAAACACGGGACTGCATACGGCAAGCAGCCACCAAATGGACTCTGAAGTCTGCCAGAAGATCTCAACTCTCGCTAGCAAGATCAACAACGCCTGAATCTGCACAGGGGTGCAAGGAGTAAAGTGAGTACTCCAACTCAGTGAGTAATAATCATAAATAAAGACTGAGAAATATAAAATCACGTAAGGCACATTACAGGCTATAATAAAGTAGTAAAAGCCAGTAAAATAGTGACTCAATAAAGATATGTAAAAAATCATTTTAGTCCAGTTTATACTTCATGAAATGCCTTTCTAACATTTAAGCAAACAAATGACAGGCAAATAAGAAAGATAAACACATAAAGATTTGCCCCTCGGGCACAGTGTCAACAAATCCGCCCCTTGGAAAATATCTCATAAAAATACCAGTCCCTCGGGCTATATCTCACATCACAATGGATACACGCGCTCATTGGGGATGTGCAGACTCCTGGAGGAGGCCCTTACGGCACAAGCGCAACATCAAGCCATCTCGTGGCAACATCACTAAGAACTCGACCTCATATCAATAAGCTACCTTGTGGCGTACATATCTCAGGCCCTCGGCCTCATAATCATAAAAAGTGTTTCCTCACAACATAGGCCCTCGGCCTTACTCAGTCAAAATCCTCACAAGCCACTCAGGCAATAGTAAAACATGATTCTCAGTCCCAAAATATTATTTAAAAGATCATTTAAGTGTTAAAACAAAGTAAACGTGGTTGAGTTATGAAAAACAGTGGAATATAGCATGACTGAGTTCAAGTATGAAGTCAAAATAGTGAGGAAATATCAATAAAAACCCCATAAGGGTTCAAATAGTTGGCGAACCCCAAATATGGCATCCAACCCACGATAACTCATAATAGTTGGCGAACCCCAAATATGGCATCCAACCCACTATTTTCGCTTCTGCGACCAATCTTCTGCATTTGCAGTGTCGCACCTGCGGTCCTAAATCCGCAGGTGTGGAAACAATAGAAATAGTAAATCTGTAGCATTCATCAAACTCCCAATCTCTCCGTCAACCATCCGAAATCACCCCGAGGCCCTCAGGACCTCAACCAAAAGCACAAACAAGCCATATACCACCATTCAAACTTGTACCAATCTTCAAAATGCCTCAAACAACATCGAATCACCCAAAATACATCGGATTCAAGCCGAAGCTTCCAAAATCTTCCGAATTACGCTTTTGATCAAAAAGTGTACCAAGCCACGTCCAAATCATAAAACTTCCGATTCGAGATCATATACAAACAAGTCAAATCTTGGTCAAACCTTTCAAATTTCAAGCTTCAAACTGAGAACTGCTCTTCCAAATTCATTCCAATTACCGTGAAAACCAAAACCAAAAATTTACATAAGTCATTATACATCACACGGGGTAAGTCATGCTCGAGAACTAGCGAGCAAAGTGCAAAAGCTCAAAATGACCGGTCGGGTCGTTACATCCTCCCCCACTTAAACATATGTTTGTCCTCGAACATGCCCATAGTTGTTCCAAAGGCCAACCAATCGCTGAATAACCTTACCATGCATATACCTAGGGGTGATTCCACGTCACCCTATCTCATATAGATTCGATAACACAATGCAGCTGAAATTTCACAATCCAACCTAGTCCCTAAACCTTAGAACTACATTTCCACTTCCGAAATCATTCACAAGATCAGAATCTCATATCTATACTCTATAACCCATACCTGCAACCTCAGGTGCAATTACATGATATACTACATAACTAAAACACTTGTAGCGATAACTTCTAATCACAGCAGCTGCACACAACAACCGAATACCGATAGAAAACCTCTTATCAACTAAGGTCTCATTCCAACACTTTCATATACTGCCAATGATAAATGAAACACGCAATAAACCATAACCACTTCTCCGATCAACCATTCATGAAGCCACTTCTCCTTTGGCTAGGACCATAACAAATTTCTAAGCCGAACCTCGATGTTATCCTTCCAACACGCTCAAACAGAATCTGATTGTATTCATCCCAGATCCCAATGATCACATCCAATCCAACACAACTAATCTGGTTACATGACACATTAATGCCATCTAAGGTCACAACTCGTGCAATCCGCACACCGATAAGCAACAATTCGAACATATCTGGATCATGAAAATGACTCAACTAAAAGAGTTATACCGTAAGCTCACCAGAACCACCACACACAATGCTGAGAACCCGTCACACATCAGAGAAATAGAATGCACGAATCCAATCCCCAGAATCATACCTCCACATAGCTTTGCTCAATATGCGACCTCATCCAAACACTGGTCCACATGAAACACCTCAAGTCACTATGCTCACAATCGACAACCATGCGCAATATGATGTCTAAAACCAAAGCAATCATCATAACCACCGCGAAGCATTTGACATAACATTACATAACCCGAAAGGACATAATCGATGCACCATCCGCCGAGCAATACCCAATACTCTTTTCGCTCGGATTCCACTACGAGAACCCAATAGAACCGCACCACATGTGCCTATAACAAACAAATTTCAACGTCTCGCAACACGTAAAGATAACTTATAGATCACCTCAGAACACTGATAGCTCAATAACAATTGAATCAACACACCCCTCACTAATGGACACTCGAAGTCAACAAAGTCATCTCGATGTAGAACATACCTCCATATAGGTGTACCAATGAACCCTTATCAAGGATTTCCTGAAGCTAATATTTCAAATATTTTAACCCCGCTAGTGCCATACGCTACGGTTTTCGGCACCAAATCAATACCAAAATCAACAACCCTGTCTGACGACATGACCGGCCACAAAAAACACATCCAAAAAGTCCCTCACCACTGGAACTAAATTAATAGTAGGAGTGTCTGCACTGACATCCATCACGACGGCCCAAATAAGAAAGACAATCCTTCCCAGCTATCCGCTGGGTCTTCAAAAATGGAACCACCCTACTGAGAACATAATCCGTTGAACTTCGCCACTCAATCAGTGGCGTTCTCGGTATAGCCAACCCGCTGCCTTAGCGCACCAGCCCAGAATGACACAGCACCGAGACAACCACTCTATACTCCACATCACATCAAATTCTAACTTACCAAGCAGCAAAAGATCCACTCGAGTCTCCAAACCCCGATAGTCACTACACAGTGCCGATATACGTGACCCACAACCATAACATAACCTGTTTATGAGACTCCCAGTCTCCAACTCCATATAGCACACGAATCACCATATCTGATCCCAATTCGGCGTCCGAACACATGAAATACCTCTAATACCCAATCTTTCCAAGATATATACTCCGAGAATTCTTCTGTGCCACTAAGAAGACTCGAATATCAGTAGTCAATCCAACAGGAGAGTGCCCCAATACTACTGAAGTATCTCAACTCAATTCACATTGCCCTTTTTCTGAAACGTATACCCCCGTCAAGTCACACCAATTAGTAATACCATTTCCTTAATCATCTAAAACTGCCCGTGCTGCCTAAAATTTTTTATGACCTTTCTTTCAGAACTGAACCGTAACCTTACACACGCAAATCTCCATCCTCCACAACATACCACATATACCATACCATCCTAGGATAACATGAGAACTTCATCTCCCTTCTGAATTACGCTTACTATAAAAAAAGTATACCAAACCTCGTCCGAATGACCTCAAATTTTGCACGCACATCCTAAATGCCACAATGGAACTACTGAAACTTACGGAATTTGTTCTGACCCCTATATCAAAATCTCATCTATCAACCGGAAAAAGCCAAAATCTCAATTTCACCAATTCAAGCCTAAACCTTCCACGGACTTCCAAAATGCATTCTGATCACGCTCCAAAGTCCCAAATCACCTAACGGAGCTAACCAAATCATAAAAATTCCGATCCGAGATCATATACAAACAAGTCATATTTTGGTCAAACCTTTCAAATTTCAAGCGTCAAACTAAGAACTACTCTTCCAAATTCACTCCAATTACCATGAAAACCAGAACCGACAATTTACATAAGTCATAATACATCACACGGGGCAAGTCATGCCTGAGAACTGGCGAGCAAAGTGCAAAAGCTCAAAACAACCGGTCATGTCGTTACATCAACTAACCAAGAATGTTCCATTGATCCCATGTAGAAGGAAATCACTGCACATCCCATGCTTCTCACACTCGTAGAAAATATGCATCTCTAATTGTGGTAGAAACTATTAAGAACTCTCCGAGTTCCATTTGCACAACACTAAACCGTCAGGATTGAATCCTTTTAACTCAACCAAACTACGCGGGCCACTAAAACCCAAGAGCATTGCCGCGAAACACCTGTAAGAACTCATTACCTCATAAGCATCAAAAGAACTAATCATATCCTTACCATACCGATTCGGCCTACAACCAAGCTATCCCATCTATCCAAGTTTCCTTCTGATTTACCTTCAACTTGATACTCCTTCTTGCTATAACACCATAATTCCTCAACCTAAAATTGCCACACGAGACCCAAGCATAAAACCACATCGTCTAAGGCTCATAAGCCACTGAATACTCTCTTAGATATCCCCAAAAGTACCACATACAAAATATTCTACTCTGAAGAGGCTTCCTACGAATCTAAATCCGTTACCTTCACCTTCCTATTGCTGATGAATATAATCCCATAGTTGATATATAAACGACACAAGTCTTGACACCCTCCCATGCGAACCTCAGTTTCTAGCCAAATCATACAATTGAAAATTTCCAATTATTACATGTACAATCTTGAACACATTAGAACCATTTTCGAGGGTCATCCACTCTACTCAAGCTGCAATTAGACTAATGAAATGAAACAAATAACCTGTACCTCAGTAGCACTCCGACACCGCATAATGTAACCTTACCTTAATGCCACCAAGTCACTTCCTTTTCTATGCACCACACACCCTTCACCAATAACCACTCAATATATTCTGTGATTCTCATACACCTATGAAGCATAATATAACCTTTTGTAAATAAAATTTCCTTTACTCGAGCCATCCTCGATCTCAATCTCCGTAAGCCATAACTGATTCATCTGTACACCTCAAACTGGGACCAACATATCACATAATCGTGCAACCAATTAATCGATAGCAGACCCCCCACTTGGATCGAAGCCATAGATAAAAACACACACGATAACTCATAATAACAAGTAGTTTTCAATCATATGCACGGTAAAATAGTCATTCGAGATGGACTAAGTCGCAATCCCCAATAGTGCACGACTCCACACTCGTCATCTAGCATGTGCGTCACCTCAATATAGCACAACAATGTGCAATTCGGGGTTTCATACCCTCAGGATAACATTTACAATCATTATCCGGTCTAAACTCTAGCACGCGATGCCTTTACCCTCACAAATCGACCTATGAATGCTCCAAATCTAGCCACAATCAGTACATAACCCTTAAAATATGCTAAAGGAACAAAGCTTACTTGAAAATATCCAATTTACATCAAAATCCCGGAATTGCTCAAACCCGGCCCTAGGGACCACATCTCGGAATCCAATAAAAATTATATCAATAGAATCCTCATCCTATCATGAGTCTATACATATCAAGAACATCAAAATCGGACATCAAATGGCCCCTCAAATTCCCACTTAAAGGTCTCTTAATCTCTCTTAATCTCAAGCCCTAATCCCTCAATTTTCTCCCTAAATTTCCACCAATATCATGATTAAACAATGGAAAAATGATCATAAAAATATGAGTAATGAAGGTGAGGGAACTTACCCAACTAATTCACCTCGATTTTCCCTTAGATTCACTGGCCTAGCTTGATTCCCGTCTTCAAAAATAGAGAACTTAGCAAAAATTTGCGAAGGAACATTATATACTTTCTGACCCAGGTTTTTTGCATCTGCGGTCCATTTCCTCTTCTGCGGTATCGCTTCTGCAACTGAAACCACCGCATCTGCAATTTTCACTAAAGTCACCAAAAATCGCATATGCGATGCTTTGCCCGCACCTGCGCCTTCGCAGGTGCGGCTCCTCAACCGCTTCTACGATCACAACATTTCTAGCCTATATCCGTTTCAACTACCAATCTTCCGTATTTTCAGCATCGCACCTGCGGTCCTAAATCCTCAAGTGCGGAAACAACAGAAATAGTAAATCTGTAGCATTCACCAAACTCCCAATCTCTCTCTCAACCATCCGAAATCACCCCGAGGCTCCCAGGACCTCAACCAAAAGCACAAACAAGCCATGTACCACCATTCAAACTTGTACCGATCTTCAAAACGCCTAAAATAACATCAAATCACCCAAAATACATCGGATTCAAGCCGAAGCTTCCAAAATCTTCCGAATTATGCTTTCGATCAAAAAGTGTACCAAATCACGTCCGAATGACCTGAAATTTTGCACGCACATCTAAAATGCCACAACAGAACTATTGAAACTTCCAAAATTCCATTCCGACACCTATATCAAAATCTCACCTATCAACTGAAAAGTGGCAAAATCTCAATTTTGCCAATTCAAGCCTAAACCTTCCACGGACTTCCAAAATGCATTCCGATTACGCTCCAAAGTCCCAAATCACCTAATGGAGCTAACCAAATCATAAAAATTCTGATCCGAGATCATATACAAACAAGTCAAATCTTGGTCAAACCTTTCAAATTGAGAACTGCTCTTCCAAATTCACTGCAATTACCCTGAAAACCAAAACTGACAATTTACATAAGTCATAATATATCACATGGGGCAAGTCATTCCCGAGAACTAGTGAGAAAAGTGTAAAATCTCAAAATGACCGATCAGGTCGTTACAAAACTAGAGTTTTTACGAGATGTTCGGAATTTAAATCACGGATTTGGCTTTATTATTTCCTTTGGGGCTTTTTCTATTATGAGATGTATATGAATTATGTTTGCCCGAGGGGCTATATACGAACTAAATTTTGCTCGAGGGGCCGATTATGATTTTTATCACTTTCACTATGAATTATATTGAACCTCTACTCAAACTGTTAGAGAGCCATTTTTAAAGGATTTTACTGAAATTAGAGTTTAATGAGATGATTTGATTTGTATCCTATTTTGGAAACATACTGTATCCACGATGGTGTTGTAATGCAGTTTACGTGATTTCTTATTACTCAGTCTTTATTTACTTTTATTACTTACTGAGTTGGCGTAGTGAAATTACTCCCTGCACCTTGTGTGCAGCTCCAAGCATTTCTGCGCTCGGTGGCAGGTTCATCAGAGTTAGCAAGGTAGCCGCTTGGCGATCGCAACCCTGCTTTTCTCCCGTCTCAATCTTTCTTAGTTGTATTAAGTGATTTTCCAGCCATGTTGGTTGTATGTTATCAGACAATGGTAATAGATGCTCATGACTAGTGACACCTTGATGTCGGGCTTGTGTTATGTTTTCCGCACTGAAAAATTTAGATTTATATTATGAGGTTTCTTGTTAATAAATGGCTTTAAAATGACTTTTATAAAATAATGGTTTGATTTGGAAATTGTGTCGGCTGACCTGGTTTCATGATAGGTGCCATCACGACCAGGTCGGTTTTAGGGTCATGACATGGAGAGAGAGTGTGTCACAATATAATGAATTTAGCTACAAAGGCAAAATCCCCTTCCTAGTCCACGCTAGTGTAATTGCTCTTGCTTGGTTTATCATCTAAGAAATTTTGTGTGTTTATTTTTCTTCTGTTGTAATTAGTAATAGTAGCGGAGCCAAGAATTCATATAAGGGGATTTAAAAATTATTAGAATGCAGCATGTATCACTTATTAATTGAATTCAAATTGTCTGGATATATGTTCATGCCCAACTCTAGATCTAAAAGGAATAAGCGGTTGCTGCAAATATAATCCGGTCTAAAAATCTGTAGTCGAATCCCACAAGGAATTAAGGTTTATCTATAATTGTTCAATATTGTTAAGAAATACAAGTTCAAATAATTTTTAGCTATAAATATTATAATTTTTATTTTAAACTAATTAATTATAAGTTCACTTCGTTTCTCATCCAAAAAGTCATAAAAGGCTCGTTTATTCCACTCGCTCCCTAACTCTAAGAGCAACTCCTCTTTTTTAGAATTGTTGAAGAAACTACTAACTCTAACTATCTAACTGCACTGATCGGGGTCGATCTCACTGACCCCTTGCTTCACCACGCCCAAGACAAATAATTATTAAAAGCGGTAAAATTATCAACTAACAAAACTAAGGGGTCGGAGACAAGATTGGAAAGGTCCAGGGTTATGATTTTCTCAATCGTCGGACTCCTCTAAACTATGTCTCCTATAAAGTCACTAAGTTTTCTGTACTGACCATGTGTACTTTGGGTGTCGTAGTTCTCTGTCGAGCAACTACCACAATTTACTAGACGTATTCTCTTGAACTACACTAGCTAGCACTAATTCATCTATAATCGCACCAAGGGTTTGTTATCTCTAATTCCATCTTTAAACCCTTCATATTGATTTCTTAATTACGTTAGGAGTGACGTGGTTCAACAACTACCTAAATGTGTACTCTCTCGAGTAGTATACACCAAATAGGCATAGTTAATTGATGGCCATTCAATCAACTGAAAAAAGCACGTAGTTAAACAAGTAGAGAAATTCAAAGGCTAAATTATATTAAACTTAATAAAAAGTCATCGTCCAATAGGTTCCATCAAACCCTAGATAAGAAATTAGCTACTTTTGCTAGTATGTCAAAATCAACAATGGAATTCATAATAATGGAAAATAGGAAGGAAGAGGAAAGAAACGTGAAGTTGAATCCTTCTCCTTACTCTAAGTGTGTTCTTGCCTCCTCAAAACATTCTCTTCCTCCAAAGTAGTGTCTCCCATTCAAACGAACGTTTTAGAATGTATTTATAGTGACTAGGGTTTGTATGGGGCGAATTTTCCTTCTTCTATTTTGGATTGGAGAAGATGGCTTCTTCTGCTCCGATTCCGGTCTGGCAAAGTGAACCTCACTTCACTACCTGAGACTTTTCTCTTCAGCTCTTTTTTCACCAGTTTTTCTCTTATTTGATCCTTTTTCACTTAAGTTTGTTCCTACACATAAGAAATATGTAATGACAATATTTTCACTTCAAAAGCAATGTGAACTCCCGCAACTCGCAAGAAATAACACACAAATACACTTAAAACATGCATTTTTCATACTTTATCAATATATAAGAAAAAATTAATTTTATCCTATATATATAATATAATTTTATAGTGAAAAAGATTCAATTAAAACCCTTAAAGCCCGACATAAATAAGGGTCTCCACATTTCATGGCAGCTTAGAATATAAATGTCGACAAAGACATCTTGTGAAAGCCTCCAGTCGCCACATGATTGTATGAGTAATGGTAGTACCCTTTTTGCACAGCTCACTACAGAGATGAGACACCTTGCTCTGGAATTCGATCATAGTCAATGCAGTAAAATTGTGTTAAGATTGTCTTAAGTCTTTGAGGCTTTACAGTTTAAATCATGAAACATTGGTTTTACGCAATCAAAGGTGGATCTATGCTATACCGAGAGGGGTTATCAATACCCATAAAGTTCAGCAAATATTTTATATTTACTTGTATATGCTTTTAGAAAATAATGATATATAAGTAGTGGCACCAACATAGAAAGCATATTTTGATTGAATCCAAAAGTACACCCGCGACTTTCAAATCCTCGATCCGCCTATGTATATAATATCACAATTTGTGGTACGCTAGTGAGCTTTACCCGAACCTTCAAGATGTAGTAAC
The DNA here is from genome assembly GCA_026770625.1 of Nicotiana glauca. Taxonomy (NCBI): domain Eukaryota; kingdom Viridiplantae; phylum Streptophyta; class Magnoliopsida; order Solanales; family Solanaceae; genus Nicotiana; species Nicotiana glauca. The sequence continues at coordinate 14,014 of MU665151.1, forward strand.
TCATTGATATGTTAAAGAGTGTGCTTGTAGGTTGCAAGTTGTAACTCCAGTATTTCACTAGGGATGTAAGGTTTATTAAGTTTTTTTCGTCTTATTATGGCATGTTTGGTGAAATATGAGTCCAAAAAAGTCGAATTGTATTTTCCCAAGTAAAGGTTAGTTTTGAAGATTAACAAAGGAACTCAAACATGGACCAGGTCTATCCTATTGAAGAACAGATATGGACAGACTCAAGCATGTGATATGCACGTGAAGGAGATAAACTTAACTTGAAAGAAGTAATAACTCCTAATCCTGATAAAAAATGTTGCATATTCGATAAGGAGAAAGACTCCTTACTCAAAGAGAACACGGTATAAGAAAGAGGAGGAGTTAGAGTTTGAGATCAACTAGAACTCTTCCACCAAGGAAGAGTAGCATCAGAATTCTAGTCAATCTCTATTTACTAACTCTATAAATATCAGTGTTGTTCTCTTTTACAGGTAACACACATAAGCAGAAGTTAAATGTGAATTGAGAGAAAAATATCAAGGCAATTTTGCAAGCAATTCGTTTGTGATTCAAGCATGCAAACCTGAAGCTACTTGAACTAGATAGAAGAACCAGTTCCAAGTATATGTCTTTTATTCTAGTTCAATTGTAGTAGGTGTTTTCATATTGTACCTTTTAGCTTTATCTAGAGGCAATTGTAATAGGTACTCAGAGTATTCAAGTTAGAGCTAACTTGAAGTTTTCTCAACAGTTGAGGTTGTGTGCCACAATAAGATTAGAGTTAGTCCTAGGTTTACAAAAGAGTTTTTGTAAATGCAGTTTTTGGCTCAGTGATTTTAGTGTAGAGTTTGGGAAAATCCTACTGGAAAGTGGGTTGTATTTTTTTCCACCTTTTGAGCGAGGTGTTTTCCACATAAAATACTTGTGTTATTTACTTTCTGCATTTATTATTTCTTTAATAGTAGGTTAAGGAACACGTAGAACAACCATGTCCTTCCATAATTAGTTTAAGAGAAAAATTGGACACCATACAAATCACCCTCTCTTGTGTGGTATTGAAGTATAAAACGTCAAGTTGTATCAGAGCAGGTTATCCTTGAAGAGGCCAACACCTTAGGGACAGATCAAGATGAGTGCACCACCTAGAAACTGGGAAGGACAATCCACTACTAGGTCTCCACTCTTTAATGGCCAGTACTACTCCTGGTGGAAAAATAAGATGAGAGATCACATCATCGGAGAGGACTATGAATTCTTGGACATTGTTACTGATGGTCCCTTAGCTACCATGAAGAAGAATGCTGAAGGAGTAGATCTGCCAAAGATTGACTGCATTGTTGAGGATTTGAAAAAGTGGGAAAAGAATGCTAAGGCCAAGAGATGGCTTGTGTGTGGACTTGGTCCAGAAGAGTACAACATAATTCAAAGTTGTACTACTGCTAAGGAAACTTGGTACACTTTTCAAGTGGCTCACGAAGGAACTCCTCAAGTAAAGATATCAAGAGGAACATTGTTGTATTCTCAATATGAGAATTTCACCATGAAAGAAGGAGAAACTATCCAAGAGATGTATACAAGGTTGACAATACTAATAAATGAACTTAAGTCTCTTGGGAGGATTATCCTTGAAGAAGACAAGGTTGAGAAAATTTTGATAAAGGTTTTTCCAATTACTTGGGAAAGCAAAATGACAGCTATTCAAGAATCAAAGAACATTGACACTCTCAAGTTGGACGAGCTAATTGGAAATCTCACTGCCTATGAACTTAGAAGGCAAACCATTGAGGTGGATGCACCCAAGAAGGAAAGGATCCTAGCTCTCAAAATAGCTGAAGGTGCAGATCTAGAAGAAGATGAAATGGCTATGATCACGAGGGATTTCAAGAAGTATCTAATGAGAGGAAAGTGTTCTTCAAGAGGTTCAATCTTTAACAAACCAAGGGTCTGTGATGACCCGACCCCTTCGTCACGTGAGTTACCGCCCCGTTTTCCCCATTTTCTACTTCCTTATGTTTCATTATAATAGTCTTGGGTGAATGAGTCGATTTTGATTGGTTTTAGAAGGAAATGAGACACTTAGTCTATTTAAGGAAGGTTTGGTTTGAAAAAATAAACTAGATGTTGACTACTGAGTTAGAGGGCTCGGATGTGATTTTCGATGATTTGGTTAGCTTCGGGGGATGATTTGTGACTTAGGAGCGCGATCGGAATTGATTTTGGAGGTCCAGTGTAGAATTTGACTTGAATTGGTGAAGTTAGTACTTTGGCAAATTCCGGTTGAGGGGTGAGATTTTGATCCGAGGGTCGGAATGAAATTCTAAGAGTTGCTGCAGCTTCGCTAGGTGATTTGGGATATGTGTGCAAAATTTCAGGTCATTCAGAGGTATTTTGGTCGGGTTTTTGATCAGATGCGTGTTTCGGAAGTTTTAGAAGAACTTAGGCTTGAATCCGATGTAATTTGATGATTTTGGTGTTGTTTGAGGTGTTTTGATGATTGGAGCATGTTTGAATGATGTTTTAGGATGGGTTGACTTTTGGTTGAGGTCCTAGAGGCCTCGGGGTGATTTCGGATGGCCATCGGGATAAATTTTGGACTCGTAGCATTTCTGAAGTTGCTGGTTCTAGTATTTACGCATATGCAGAAAAGGGGCTGCAGATGAGGTTCCCCAGATGTGAAAAGGGGACCGCAGGTGCGGATATTGGCTAAAGGGGGATTTCCGCAGAAGCGGATGATCTTTCACAGGTGCGGAGTCCGCAAGTGCAGATTGTGACCGCAGAAGCGATTTTTGGTAAATAATGAAGCATCGCAGAAGCGGAAGAATTTCGCAGAAGCGCAAACAGCAAATGCGGTAATTTGATCGCAGAAGCGAAAATAAGGTCTGGGCAGAAGGGTTTTAAAATAATATTTCATCTGCAAGCTAAGGTATTTTTCCACCATTTTTGAACATCCTTGAGAGCTTTTGGACGAGAATTGAAGGGGATTTCGACTGGGATTGATTGGAGGTAAGTTCTATGACCTAAATACATGATTTAATAGTAGAATCCACCTAGAAATTCATGAAAATTTATCAAAAAGGAGGAAGAACTAGGGCTTGAGTTTTTATATTTCAAATTGAGTTTTGATGGGTCATTTGAGCTCGGATTTGGGAGTTCTTGATATGTATAGACTCGTGGCAAGATAAGGAATCCATTGATGTTAAATTTACTGGAATTTGAGAAGTGGGTCCGGGACACAAGTTTTGCAAATTTCGTGATTTTCGATGTTTTTCGATTGTTCGCTTAGCCTATTGTGATGTATTCATTGTGGTTTTGATCAGATTCGACACGCGAGGAGGCCGATTTGAGAGGCAAGGACATAGCGAGCTAGGATTTTGGTCGGCTTGAGGTGGGTAATGATAGTAAATGATATCCTGAGGGTTTGAAACCCCGGATTTGCTAACGTAGTGCTATGTTGATGTGAAACACGCGTTTAATGGCAAGCGTGTGGTTGTTTACTACTGAGGATTGTGACTTGGTCCACCCCATTTGATATTTTACCGCGTATTTGACTGAGATATGTTATTACCATTATGATTTGGGCTTATTGCCATATTTTGGGCTTAATGCCGACTACTTGAACCCTTCGTGGACTTTTATCACTGTTTCCTCACTATTTTGATACATTACTTGAACTCAGTCCTAATGATTATACTATTTTTTTTTACAAACTTAGCCGCTTTAATTTAATTTTGAGACTTAAATGATATCTCCACTTTTGCTTTGGCTGAGCACTACTATCTATTGATGCCCGAGGGGCTTATGATGTTTTCTGGACTGAGTGAGGCTTTCAGGCCTTATGAGTGATGTGAGGAGGATTTTAGACCTTGTGAGTGATATGAGAAGGCTTTCAGGCCTCTTGAGTGATGTGAGGAGGCTTTCAGGCCTTATGAGCGATGTGAGAAGGATTTCAGGCCATATGTTGATATAGCGCTTGGGCCGTAAGAGCCCCCTCCGGAGTCTGCACACCCACAGTGAGCGCGGGTACCCATGTGATATGAGAGTGAGCCTGAGGGGATGATATTATAATGAGTTATTGATACGGAGCCCGAGGGGCTGATACTGTTATGAGCAATTGATACTAAACCTGAGGGGTAGATTTCTACTCACTATTTACTTGTTGTTTTACCTGATTTATCGGTTTTTGAAAAGGAGATTTCATTGACTCTTTACTGTTTTACTGTTTAAGTGATTTACTATCTAATATAGAGTTGCCTTATGCATTTATGTGTTTTCATGCCTTTGGTTATTATTTACTATTATTACTTACTGGGTCGGAGTACTCACATTACTCCCTGTACCATGTGTGCAGATACAGGCATAACAGAGTCTACACCTGAGCATTTATTCTTTCCAGACCAGGCAGCGAGTTGGAGTGACGAGGTAGTTGTTGACGTCCGCAGCCCCTTGTCTCCCCTATTTTATATCATTTGAGTTTTCCTTCTGACTATTGTATCAGATCTTATATTTCGTAGAGGCCGCAGACGCAGTCGTGGTCGTGGCAGAGGCAGAGTAGCAGGGGCAGCACTTGTGGATCCTCTAATTGCGTCAGCTACACCAGTTCAGGCACCAACTGTGCCCATTGTGATTCCGAGTCTTCAGGAGACTTTGGCTCAAATTTTGACAGTTTGCACCGGCCTGGCTCAGGAAGTTTCAGCCACCACAGCAGTAGCTACTTCGTAGGCTGGGGGAGGCAATCAGACCCCCGCTGCTTGCGCACTTGAGCAGGTAGTGCAGGGATTACAGACTCCAGAGGCACCTCCGGCTCAGCCAATTGCACCATTGTAGGAGTTTAGGGTTCCAGCTATGCCTGAGGATGAGCGGCATCGCCTCGAGAGGTTTGGTAGACTCCAGCCTCTGACATTCAGTGGTGCTGAGGGCGAGGATGCCTAGGGTTTTCTTGATAGGTGTCAGCGTATGCTCCGTACAACATGGATTTTGGAGTCTAGTGGTGTGGCATTTACCACCTTTCAATTTACTGGGGCTGCCTTCACTTGGTGGGAGGCGTATGAGAGGCGTAGGCCGGCTGGTGCAGCACCTTTGACTTGGTAGGAGTTCTCCACTCTGTTCTTGGAGAAGTATGTACCGCAGTCCCATAAAGAGGAGTTGCGTAGGAAATTTGAATGGCTACGAGAGGGAGATATGACTGTGTCTCATTATGAGATGAGGTTTTCAGAGTTGGCTCGTCATGCCGTCTGGATGGTTCCGTCGGATCGTGAGCGGATCAGGAGATTTGTTATTGCCTTAACTAATATCTCTGTGTTCTTATGACTAGAGAGAGATTATTGGGTGCTTCATTCGAGGAGGTTGTTGACATAGCTCGAGAGATTAAGGTAGTTTGCCGCCAGGATCGAGAGGAGAAAGAGGCCAAGAGGCCTCAAGGTTCTGGCAGTTACAGTGGTGCTCCTTCGAGGGGCTAGTTCCAACAGGGTAGGGGTCGTTCTTTCAGGCCCGCTCAGTCGGCACGTCCCGAGTATTATGGGGCATCTTCAGGTCGTGGTTATCATGGTTCTCAGTAGAGTCAGCCTTCACTCAGCGCTCTTCCAGCACAAAGTTCATCTCGAGCCCCGTCTGTTCAGGGTTCTTCTAGGCCGAGTGCGTCAGCTAGTCACTCCGGCACGAGGGTTCCCTTTAGTCCCATTCTCCAGCACCTGGGAGTTATTATGAGTGCCGAGAGTTTGGGCATATGTGGAGGCAGTGTCCTCGTCGTGCTGCTAGCTCATCGCAACAAAGGGGTCAGCCTTTATCTTCTGGTCCAGTTTCTTCAGCACCCACCCCGCCAGTTAGGGGTGAAGGTCAGGCAGCCAGGGGTCGCCCCAAGGGTGCAGGTTTATCATGTGGTGGTCAGGCTCGCTTTTATGCTCTTAAAGGCAGGACATATGCTATTGCTTCAGATACTGTCATTACAGGTATTATTTCTATCTGCCACAGGGATGCCTCAGTCTTATTTGATCCCGGTTCCACCTATTCTTATGGGTTCTCATATTTTTCTCATCATTTGGGTACGTCCTGAGGGTATCTTGCTTTACCTGTTCATGTATCTACCCTGGTGGGTGATACTATTATTGTAGACCATGTGTATCAGTAATGTTTGGTGACTATTGAGGGTCTGGAGACCCGAGTTGATCTATTGCTTTTGAGCATGGTGGATTTTGATGTTATCTTGGGCATGGACTGGTTATCTCTGTGTCATGCTATTCTGGACTGTCATGCTAAGACAGTCACATTGGCTATATCGGATGTGCCCAGGATCGAGTGGCGTGGTGTGACTGATTATGTTCCTAGCAGGGTGATTTCATTCTTAAAAGCCCAGCGTATGGTTGGGAAGGGTTGCATTTCATATTTGACATTTGTGACGGATGTTAGAGTCGTGACTCCTAGCATTGATTCTGTCCCAATTGTAGGGGAGTTTCCCAATGTATTTCCTATAGACCTGTTGGGCTTGCCACCAGATAGGGATATTGATTTTGGTATTGACCTAGTTCGAGCACTCAGCCCATTTCCATTCCGCCATATCGTATGGCACCAACAAAGTTTAAATAATTGAAGGATCAGCTTCAGGAACTCCTATATAAGGGGTTCATTCAGCCTAGTGTGTCACCGTAGGGTGCACCAGTTTTGTTTGTGAAGAAGAAGGATGGCACCATGAGGATGTGCATTGACTACAGGCAATTGAACAAAGTAACGGTGAAGAACAAGTATCCTCTGCCTCGCATTGATGATTTATTTGACCAGCTTCAGGGAGCGAGTGTGTTCTCCAAGATTGATCTCCATTCGGGCTATCACCAGTTGAAGATCAGGGATTCAGATATTATTAAGACTGCTTTCAAGACTAGATATGGCCACTGTGAGTTTCTTGTTATATCTTTTGGGCTGACTAATGCCCTAACAACGTTCATGCATTTGATGAACAATGTATTTTGACCTTATTTGGATCCATTCATTATTGTTTTATTGATGATATTCTGGTGTACTCGCGTAGTCAGGAGGACCACGCGCAACATTTGCGATTTGTATTGCAGAGATTGAGGGAGAAGAAGCTTTATGCAAAGTTCTCTAAGTGTGTGTTTTGGCTCAGATCAGTGGCTTTCTTGGGGCACGTGGTGTGCAGCGAGGGTATTCAGGTCGACCCGAAGAAGATAGAGGCAGTTCAGAGTTGGCCTAGATCGACCTCAGCCACAGAGATTCATAGTTTCCTTGGTTTGGTAGGTTATTATCGCCGGTTTGTTCAAGGATTTTTCTCTATTGCATCGCCCTTGACCAAGTTGACTCAGAAGGGTGCTCCATTCATATGGTCAGACGAGTGCGAGGAGAGCTTTCAGAAGCTCAAGACAACTTTGACCACAACTCCGGTATTGGTTTTGTCGTCAGCTTCAGGTTCTTATACTGTATATTGTGATGCTTCGAGAGTTGGGATTGGATGTGTATTGATGCAGGAGGGTAGAGTTATTACTTATGCTTCTCGTTAGTTGAAGCCCCACGAGAAGAACTACCCTATACATGATTTGGAGTTGGCTGCTATAGTTCATGCTTTGAAGATTTGGAGGCACTACTTGTATGGCGTATCTTGTGAGGTATCCACCGATCATCGCAGTCTTCAGCATTTATTCAAGCAAAAAGATCTTAATTTGAGGCAGTGGAGGTGGCTAGAGTTACTTAAGGATTATGATATTACAATTATGTATCACCCGGGGAAGGCCAATGTAGTGGCCGATGCTTTGAGCCGAAAGGCAGTTAGTATGGGGAGCTTGGTGTACATTCTAGTTGGGGAGAGGCCCTTTGCAGTTGATGTTCAGGCCTCAAACAATTGGTTGGTGAGACTAGATATTTTGGAGCCTAGTCGGATGTTGGCTTGTGTGGTTTCTCGGTCTTGCTTATATGATCACATTAGAGAGCGGCAATATGATGACCCGCATTTGCTTGTCCTTAAGGACATGGTCTAGTATGATGATGCCAGAGACGTGACCATTGGTGAGGATGGTGTGTTGAGGATGCATGGCTGAATTTGTGTGCCCAATGTGGATGGGCTTCAGGATTTGATATTGGAGGAGGCCCATAGCTAGCGGTATTCCATTCATCCGGCTGCCGCGAAGATGTATCAGGACTTGAGGCAGCACTATTGGTGGAGGAGAATGAAGAAAGACATTGTATGATTTGTGGCTTGGTGCCTCAACTATCAGCAGGTGAAGTATGAGCATCAGAGATTGGGTGGCATACTTCAGCGGATGATTATTCCCGAGTGGAAGTGGGAGAGTGTCACTATGGATTTTGTGAGTGGTCTTCCTCGGACTTTGAAGAAGTTCGATTCGGTTTGGGTGATTGTGGATCGACTGACCAAGTCTGTGCACTTCATTCTGGTATGTACTACCTATTCTTCGGAGCAGCTGGCAGGGATCTTTATCCGGGAGATTATCCGATTGCATGGTGTTCCAGTGTCTATTTTCTCAGATAGGGGTACTCAGTTAACTTCTTAGTTCTGGAAGACATTTCAGCGAGAGTTGGGTACGCAAGTAGAGTTGAGCACAACATTTCATCCTCAGACGGATGGGCAGTCCGAGCGTACTATTCAGATATTGGAGGACATGTTGCGTGCCTGTGTTATTGATTTTGGAGGTTCTTGGGATGAGTTTTTGCCGCTTGAAGAGTTTGCCTACAACAACAGTTATCAGTCGAGCATCCAGTTGGATCCGTATGAGGCGTTATATGGGAGGCGGTGTAGGTCTCAAGTTGGTTGGTTCGAGCCCGGCGAGGCTAGGCTATTGGGGATAGAGTTGGTTCAGGATGCCTTAGAGAAGGTGAAGCTGATTCAGGAGAGGCTTCGTACATCACAGTCGCGTCAGAAGAGTTATATGGACTGGAAGGTTCGAGATGTGTCTTATAAGGCTGGTGAGAAGGTCTTGCTGAAGGTTTTGCCCATGAAGGGTGTTATGCGATTTGGAAAGAAAGGGAAGTTGATTCCGCGATTTATTGGGCATTTTGAGGTACTTAGGAGGATTGGGGAGGTGGCTTATGAGCTTGCCTTGCCACCCAGCCTGTCAGGCATGCATACGGTATTTCATGTTTCAATGCTCCGGAAGTATGTTGTGGAGTCGTCCCATGTATTAGACGTCAGCACAGTTCAGTTGGATGATGATTTGACCTATGATGTGGAGCCGGTGGCTATTTTGGGTCGTCAGGTTCGAAAGTTGTGATCAAAAGATATAGCTACGGTGAAAGTACAGTGGAGAGGTCATCCCGTGGATGAGGCTACTTGGGAGACCGACCGGCGGAGCAGATATCCTCACCTGTTTGAGGCTTCAGGTATGTTTCTTGACCCGCTCGAGGACGAGCGTTTGTTTTAGTTGGGGAGGATGTGATGACCTGACCAGTCGTCACGTGAGTTACCGCCCCGTTTTTCCCATTTTTTGTTTCCTTATGTTTCATTATAAGAGTTTTGGGTGAATGAGTCGATTTGGATTGGTTTTAGAAGGAAATGAGACACTTAGTCTTTTTAAGGAAGGTTTGGTTTGGAAAAGTCAATCGGATGTTGACTATTGAGTTAGAGGGCTCGATGTGATTTCCGCTTATTCGGTTAGCTTCGGGGGATGATTTGTGACTTAGGAGCACGATCAAAATTGATTTTGGAGGTCCGGTGTAGAATTAGGCTTGAATTGGCGAAGTTAGTATTTTGGCGAATTCCGGTTGAGGGGTGAGATTTTGATCCGAGGGTCGGAATGAAATTTCGAGAGTTGCTGTAGCTTCGTTAGATGATTTGGGATGTGTGTGCAAAATTTCAGGTCATTCGGAGGTGTTTTGTTTGGTTTTTTGATCAAATGCGTGTTTCGGAAGTTTTAGAAGAACTTAGGCTTGAATCCGATGTAATTTGATGATTTTGGTGTTGTTTGAGGTGTTTTGATGATTGGAGCAAGTTTGAATGATGTTTAAGGATGGCTTGGCACTTTTGGTTGAGGTCCAGGGGACCTCAGGGTGATTTCGGATGGCCATCGGGATGAATTTTGGACTCGTAGCATTTCTGAAGTTGCTGGTTCTGGTATTTCCGCATCTGCAGAAAAAGGGCCGCAGATGCGGTTCCGCAGATGCGAAAAGGGGACCGTAGGTGCGGATATCGGCTAAAGGGGGATTTTTGCATAAGCGGATGATCTTCCACAGGTGCGGAGTCCGCAGGTGCGGATTGTGACTGCAGAAGCGATTTCTGCAAATAGTGAAGCATCGTAGAGTCGGAAGAATTCCGCAGAAACGGGAACCGCAAATGCGGTAATTGGATCGCAGAAGCGAAAATAAGGTCTGGGCAGAAGGGTTTTAAAATAATATTTCATCCGCGAGCTAAGGCATTTTTCCAACATTTTTGAACATCCTTGAGAGCTTTTGGACGAGAATTGAAGGGGATTTCGACTGGGATTGATTGGAGGTGAGTTCTATGACCTAAATACATGATTTAATGGTAGAATCCACCTAGAAATGCATGAAAATTTATCAAAAAGGAGGAAGAACTAGGGCTTGAGTTTTGATATTTCAAATTGGGTTTTGATGGGCCATTTGAGCTTGGATTTGGGAGTTCTTGATATGTATAGACTCATGGCGAGATAAGGAATCCGTTGATATTAAAGTTACTGGAATTCAAGAAGTGGGCCCGGGGCTCGAGTTTTGCAAATTTCGTGATTTTCGATGTTTTTTATTCTTTTCGATTGAGTTATGTTCCCTTAGCCTATTGTGATGTATTCGTTGTGGTTTTGATCTGATTTGACGCACTAGGAGGCCGATTTGAGAGGCAAGAACATAACGAGCTAGGATTTTGGCCGGCTTGAGGTGAGTAATGATAGTAAATGATATCCTGAGGGTTGGAAACCTCGGATTTGCACAACGTAGTGCTATGTTGAGGTGAAACACGCGCTTAATGGCGAGCGCGAGGTTGTTTACTACTGAGGATTGTGACTTGGTCCATCCCGTTTGATATTTTACCACGTATTTGACTGAGATGTGTTATTACCATCATGATTTGGGCTTATTTCCATATTTTGGGCTTAGTGCAGACTACTTGAACCCTTCGTGGACTTTTATCACGGTTTCCTCACTATTTTGATACATTACTTGAACTCAGTCCTAATGATTATACTGTTTTTTTACAAACTCAGCCGCTTTAATTAAATTTTGAGACTTAAATGATATCTCCACTGTTGTTTGGGCTGAGCACTACTATCTATTGATGCCCGAGGGGCTTATGATGTTTTCTGGACTGAGTGAGGCTTTCAGGCCTTGTGAGTGATGTGAGGGGGCTTTCAGGCACTGTGAGTGATGTGAGGAGGCTTTCAGGCCTTGTGAGTGATGTGAGGAGGCTTTCAGGCCTTATAAGCGATGCGAGAAAGCTTTCAGGCCTTATGTTGATATAGCGCTTGGGCCGTAAAGGGCCCCTCCGGAGTCTGCACACCCACAGTGAGCGCGGGGTACCCATGTGATATGAGAGTGAGCCAGAGGGGCTGATATTGTGCTAAGTGACTGATAGGGAGCCCCAGGGGCTGATACTGTTCTGAGCAATTGATACTGAACCCGAGGGGTAGATTTCTACTCACTATTTACTTGTTGTTTTACCTGATTTATCGGTTTTTGAAAAGGAGATTTCATTGACTCTATACTGTTTTACTGTTTAAGTGATTTACTGTCTGATATAGAGTTGCCTTATGCATTTATGTGTTTTCATGCCTTCGGTTATTATTTACTATTATTACTCACTGGGTCGGAGTACTCACATTACTCCCTGTACCATGTGTGCAGATACAGGCATAACAGAGTCTGCACCTGAGCATTGATTCTTTCCAGACCAGGCAGTGAGTTGGAGTGACGAGGTAGCTGTTGACGTCCGCAGCCCCTTGTCTCCCCTATTTTATATCATTTGAGTTTTCCTTCTGACTATTGTATCAGATCTTATATTTCGTAGATTCATTACAAACTCTGTAGTTGCTCATGACTTGTGACACCCCGGTTAGGGGTTGTGTCGGGATGGTATCCTCTGCTATTATCGTTGTTTCCATATTTATAACTGTTTTACACGTGTTTTGGTTTTGTTAATGTTAATTATTTGTTAAAGGAGGTATTTGCGTTGTCCTAGCTGGCCTTGTCTTCACGAAAGGTGCCATTATGGCCGGGTTTGGGAATTGGGCCATGACAGGGTCGCTGAAAAACAAACTAACGAGGGCTGCTGCAAATGTGGTATGAAAGACCACATGATCAAAAATTATCCTCAGTGGGAAATTGAATGGAGGAAGGAAATGGCTGAATGAATAAATAAGAAGAAGGAACAGGTGCATCCCAAGAAGAACAAAGGATCAACAAAAGCTATGGTTGCTTCTTGGGAAGAGAGCTCAGATGATGATTCAGGAGATGAAGACGGAGATGAACAAACACTTATGGCCATTGGAGAATCTAATGAGGAATCAGAGGTAAGTATGATTTATCTCAAAGACAAGATTAAATTTCTATCTAAAGAGAGTCTATCTGAATTACTGCTAGATTTCATTGATGAATCTGAGGTCATAAATAATGAAAAGGAACAGTTATCTAAGGAATGTGTAATCCTGAAAGCTAAGTGCAAAAATCCTGAACTCAGGGCTAGTGAAAGTGATAGTAAAAATGCTGAATTGAAGAACCGGGTTCTTGAACTTGACACCACTGTACTAGAACTTAGATCTGAAAATTTGAAGCTAAAATTAGGAATGGGTAAAAAGAAAGTTGATCACACATATCTCACCTTAGAAGAACATTTAGGAAAAATGAAGGATGAGGTGTACAAAAGAGATGAGCAGATAAGAATCCTAAAAGAAGATCTAAGCAATGTTAAGCATGAACTAGACAAAACTTGTAAATGGAATAAGTCCTCTGATGCACTTTTATGGTTACAAGAACACTATAGTAGCAATAAGAGAGGACTTGGCTATGGGACTCCTGCACCTAAGTGGGATCCCAAAAGCAAGTACATCACATTATGGTGAGACTGGTCACTACAAAAGTGAGTGCACTGCAAAAGAAAAGACAAGTCAAAAGAACAAAACTTTTGTTCAAGGGAAAAATAGGCTGCTAGGATGGGCTAAAAATAATTTAATTCACCATTTTGCCTATAGGAAGGGACCCAAACTAGTTTGAGTTCCTAAGACTAACCCCTGATTTCTTTTTACAGGTCCAAGTGAAGGGGAGCAGCCAAATGTGGTACATGGATAGTGGCTGCTTAAAGCATATGAGTGGAAGCAAAAACCAGTTCCTTTCACTTGAGTACCTAAAATGAGGTAATGTCTCCTTTGGAAATGGTAAGAAAGGTGAGATCATTGGAGTTGGAAAGGTAGGTAAGACCGATTCACACTTCATTGAGAATGTCTACTTGATAGATGGCTTGAAATATAGCATAATTAGTGTATCACAACTGTGTGACAGAGGTAACTTGGTAGCATTCACCTCTACCAAATGTTTTGTGATAAATCTTACCACTGACAAGATTGTTTTGCAGGAAAAAAGAGTAAACAATATATACATTGTAGATTTGTATACTCTTTAAGAAAATGAACTCACGTGCTTGAGTGTGTTGGACAATGATCCCCTCCTTTGGCACAAAAGACTAGGACATGCAAGTCTAAGTCAACTCAACAAAATAGTCTCCAAGAACCTGGTGATAGGGTTGCCTAACATCAAGTTTAAGGAAGACAAAGTTTGTGAGACGTGTGCAAGGGGAAAGCAAGTAAGATCCTCTTTTAAATGCAAGAAAAATGTAAGCACGACCAGATCGATGGAACTGGTTCATATGGGTCTTTGTGGTCCAATAAGAACATTAAATAGAGGTGGTATTGATGATTACTCTAGGTTTACCTGGACATTATTTTTAACATCTAAGGATGAAACAATTGACATGTTTACTTCTTTTGTTAGGAAAACTCAGAAACAACTAGGCAATCAACTTGTATCAATTAGGTCGGGTCATGGGATTGAATTTGAAAATGCTAAGTTTGCTGAATTTTGTGATGTGCATGGCATAGATCATAATTTTTCTTCCCCTAGGACTCCACAACAAAATGGAGTATTTGAAAGAAAAAATAGGACACTTGAAGATATGGCTAGGACTATGCTTCTTTCTAGTAAACTGCCCCATAGCTTTTGGGCAGAAGCTATAAATACTGCACGTTACATCATTAATAGGTACATGACTAGATATATTGTGGAGAAGACTCCATATGAGTTACTTAAAGGGAGAAAACCAAATATATCCCATCTTAGGGCATTTGGATGCAAGTTCTTTGTGCACAATAATGGAAAGGACTCCCTAGGTAAGTTTGATCCCAGAAGTGATGAGGGAGTATTCTTGGGATATTCGTCACATAGCAAGGCATATAAAGTATACAATAAAAGAAGTATGTGTGTTGAAGAAAGTGTTCATGTAATTTTTGATAAAACTAATATTCTTTCTGAAAGACAGGAACATGAAGATGAAGCTATTGGGCTGGTGAAAAGTTTAAATGAAGTCGCAGCCCAAGTTGAAGCTGCATCAGAAGAAGGAACACGTTCGTCCATCTAGCGCAACCTGACTGGGGGAACTGAACAAAGAAGAACTGAATCTAATTCCCAAATGGAACCTGTCCATGAGCCTGTTCCTCAGCAATAAAACATGGGAGAAACATCAAGCAGAAACCAATTGGTTATGAAACCTTACAATTATCAAAGTTCTCATCCCATTGAAAACATAATTATTGACCCAACTTCTGGAATTAAAACTAGATCTCAATTAAAGGATCTTTGTGTTTTTGATGCTTTCATATCTCTTATTGAACCTAAAAATTTTGCTGAGGCTTTGCAGGATGTAGATTGGATAAATGCAATGCAATATGAACTTAATCAGTTTGAAAGGAGTCAAGTTTTGTATCTGGTTTCAAGACCCAAAGACATATCAGTAATTGGCACTAAATGGGTCTTCAGAAACAAACATGATAAAGATTGAACTGTTACAAAGAACAAGGCAAGCTTGGTGGTTCAGGGTTATAGCCAAGAGGAGGGCATAAACTATGATGCAACCTTTGCTCAAGTAACAAAGTTGGAAGCAATAAGACTCCTCATAGCTTTTGCTGCATACATGGAGTTTACTCTTCACCAGATGGACGTCAAGAGTGCCTTCCTAAATGGCTACTTAAAAGAACAAGTGTTTGTCAAACAGCCTCCAGGGTTTGAAAGCAAGGAGTGTTTGGATCATTTATACAAACTAGATAAGGCACTCTATAGACTCAAGCAGGCTCCTAGATCATGGTATGAATGGCTATCCAAATTCCTTCTTGAACATGGCTACAAGAGAGGTAAAATTGATAACACTTTATTCTTGAGAGAAAAAAGGTAAGGATCTTCTAGTAGTACAAATATATGTTTATGACATAATTTTTGGGACAACCACTGAAAAACTAAGTAAGGAATTTGCTAAATTAATGGAAAGTGAATTTGAAATGGTTATGATGGGTGAGCTTAACTTCTTATTAGGCTTACAAATTAAACAAAACTCAAATGGAACCATGATCCATCAGCAGAAATATGCAAAAGAGTTGATTAAGAATTTTAAAATGGACGAATCAAAGGAAATAGACACTCCTATTGCAACAACCACAAAATTAGACATAGATGAACCTGGTTCATCTATTGATCAGAATTTGTATAGGGGTATGATTGATTCACTTTTGTATCTTACTGCTAGTAGACCTGATATTATCTTCGGTGTAGGGCTTTGTGCTCGATTTCAAGCAAATTCAAAGGAATCCCACTTGACTGCAGTCAAGAGAATCTTGAGATACTTGAAAGGCACCACTGATCTCTGCCTTTGCTATCAAAAAGGTAGTAACTTTAATCTAGTGGAATATGATGATGCTGACTATGCAGGTTTCCTTGTAGACATGAAGAGCAACTTAGGCATGGCACACTTTCTTGGTTCATGTCTGGTGTCACGGGCCACTAAAAAGCAAAATTTAGTGGCCTTATCTACTGCTGAAGCTGAGTATGTTGTTGCTGCTTCTTGTTGTGCTCAATTGTTGTGGATCAAACAACAGTTAATGGATTTTGGTATTGAAGTTGGTTGCAACCCTATCTTTTGTGTTAACACTAGTGCTATTAGTATGACTAAGAACCCGGTTCATCATAAGAGAACTAAGCATAAAGATGTTAGGCACCATTTCTTGAAGGACAACTATGAGAAAGGAATGATTACTATAGAATTTTGTGCTACTGATAAGCAAATTGCTGATATCTTTACAAAAGCACTGATTAGAGAAAACTTTGAAAAGGAACATGTTAGAACTAGGGATGATTAAGATCACCTAATGAAACCAGTTTAGAATGCATTTTTGTTAGGAAATCTGGAACTTGTGTAAATATCTAGATTAATCTTTGCTCAGTCTCATACTGTTAATAGTATATTCCTGTGCCATGTGTTGATATGACTCATTGATCTATAACAAAATTTTCTCTATTTTGGCAAATTGAGGCATGACGAAGAGGATTCTTAGTGAAGAACCTAGTTCATCAGTACTGATTCATTTGAATAACGAGGTATATTTTCTACACTCTGCATAATTAAAAATATTAATATTTAATTCGTGAGCATATTCCTACCTATGTTAAAAAACATCAGAAAAACTTATCCTTTTGAGTTTGTACCATTTCTGTTTCAATTAGACTCATCACCGTATAAACATGCCTAGAATCTAGGGAAGCTTAACCTCCCTTTCAATTTGAAATTTCAGAGTGATTGGACTTCTAATTGACTACAAAAAGCTGCCACTGGACATTAATTAACACTCTCCCTTTAAAATCCATCACCATAACCACTGCCATTCCCATAATTCTCAAAACCGTCAAATTTTTTTCTCTTCTCTCTTCCAAAACTCAAATCAAAATTTCTCTTCCATATTTAGCGAAGATGACCAACCCCCAAGATAACCCAGGCATTCCTCCACCACTTACCCCCTGATTTATCCACCACTCCTCAACTAAGCACTACCACTCAGCTTAGAAGAAGGCGAGTAAAGATGCTTGCTCGCAATACTGTAGCTACATGTGCGCTTTCAAGGAAACTAAAAGCACAACTAAGGGTGATTCAAGCCCAAGATTCTAAAAGTTCTGATAACTCCTTCAAATCTGCGAGTGAGGCAGGAAGGAATTGAGTTTTTTATTCTGAGCAGGCAACATCTGTGTAAAATCCCTCTACTGAGGTAATTTATGATCTTGCTGAAAATCTGGAGAATCATTTTATTTTGGTTGGTTCTGTCGTGGATGTAGAAATGCCTGAGTAAAGAAGGAAAGGAGGTACAAATAAAAGTGAAAAAGAAAAGGAGAGTGAGGGTGTGAGTAGCGATGTGAGGGGAAAAGGGAAAGAAGTGGCTGATTCTTCACCCACTTCTGAAAATGGTTAAAATGGCTATCTGTGGGGCTGAGCATGAAAATGTGGTAGAAAGTAGCAAGAAAACATGGGGAAGTGGCTCAGGGAAGGCTGCCGAAGGGCTTGTCAATCTCATTTCACATGCAGATGAACCTGGTTCATCTATTGAGGAGACCCTAGCTGACCTTCTGAAGAAGGTGGGTGCAAACTATAACCCCAAGAAAAGGAGAACTCCAACACCAAAAGCTCCTAGCACTACATAAACTACCAAGAAAAGGAAGGCTACTTCTCCAACAACTGTAGATATTCCTCTACCAAAAGGAAGGGCCACAATGAGTAAGTTAAAGAAGAGCGAGGATGAGTTGCAAAAAACTATGGAAGAAAGCAAGAAGAAAAGAAGGGACAAAGGGAAAGCTAAGGTTGCAGAGCCTGTTGAGGCTGTTCACGTGGATGAGATGGACCCAGTCTGATAGTTTGTATGGGTCCACCAAATAATAGAGTACCTGGTCCTGTATGAGACTGATACGCTGAAAGTAGTAAAGACTGAATGTAAAGGAGGCCAGAGGTTTTCTACGTGGAAAAATCCCACATAAGGGGATAAAAAAACCACGACCTACACCAGTAGGCTTTAAACTCAACTAACTTGTAATCTACCTATTACAAGCCACTTTTCAAACTCCTTTTTGCAAAGACTTCAAACTAACTTGTGATGCACCACCACAAGGCACTCTCTAACTCTCCTAGTTACAGAGGATTTAACTTATGACTATTCCTAGACACAATAAAAACTCAGAAGTTTACGAATTTGGTTTGTTCCTAAAATAGTGCTTCTAAGAAAGAAAAATAGGAATCAAAATGTAAAGCAAATAACAAGATTACAACTCAACTATGGATATACATAAGAGTTCATTTAGAAACTGATCCTTAGTGAGTTGTCTTCTGTTCTTGACACACCGGTGATTTCAATGCTGGATGAATGCTTCTTCTTCTTGAGTGAGTATCATAGAAATGCACACCTTGGTGTGTCATGCACCAGGTTGTTTTATCACAAAGGATATCACAATAGATAGTGGTGTCAACTCTTGGTGTACTTCTTGTTAGTAAGAAGTGACTGCTGCACTGTCTGCACATCCACTTCTGGGCAGGTGCATTCCAGCTGGACTTTGTGCTTCTATCAGGACATACAAACATGTCAATGGACTGGGTCCTAGTTGTATTCCTCTTCTGTAACAGTTTCTTGATGGACTTTCTTCTGCTATATTCCAGTTGTGCACTTTGACCTGTACTTCTGTCAGAGAACCCCAAGGGAGCAGGTCCCTATTTTGTTTCTCTTTATCTTGAATGTGTACAGTCACTGACTTGCTTTTGTCGGAAAACCCTAAGGGACTAAGTCATTGGTCCTTGTTGTGTTCCTTTATGTGGTCGTTCATCCATTTGCTTATGTTCAAGCTTCAACCCGTTCATATGAGATGTGTATCCTGTGGAGCAGGTTCTCTATCTAGTTCTTTACGATAAATTTGTTAGATCATCAAAACACATGAAGCATAAGGTTAAGTAAAACCCATCAATTTCCCCCTTTTTGATGATGACAAACTTAAGTATGGACAACATTTGTTAGAGCAGAGATAACTAGATAATACCAGGCATTCCCCCTTAATCAAATTCCCATGCTAGAATTAATTACAAACAGAAGACGTTCCCCCTTAATCAAATTCCCATGATTTTTTCCCTTTTTGGCATCATTAAAAAGAGCAGCTAGGAAGAAGAGCACAAGCAGGTAATAAGCATAAAGAAGTCTAACACAGCTAGCTCATGCCACATATGTGCACACAACATGACAGAAAAGAGAAGCCAGAGGAACACATTATTGTAGATGCAAGGAAATGGGAGCTATTTCACTAATGTTTACATTGGACTGACCAAGTCAGGAGCAGAAATGGTTAATTTCAACATGCCATCACACAAAAACAAAACAAGTAAACACCAATAAAACAGCAGCCACAGGAAGTTGTAGCAAAAATAGTTAGACACTAGGGAGAATCCTAGGAAACACTAAGGGAAGGAGACTTGGAGGAAGAGACAACAATGGTTTTGAGAACCAAGTCCAGTCTGGCATTGGCAGCCAGTTGTTCTTCAAGTAGTTGAGCCAGGAGTCTCTCATTTTCCTTTCTCAGTTGGGCAATCTCCTCATGTACAAAATCAGGTCCCTTAGCTACTTGGCTAAGCTAGGTTTCCAGTTGGGCATTTTGAGCCCTCACCCTTCTCAATTCCTTAGAGGAAACATTGTGAGCGTTTATTAGCTAAGAAATGGTCGAGATGCTCCACCAACTTTTTTTATGCATACACATTCTTCTAGAGTGGTCTTAGAAAAGTTTTGATTGCGTGTCTCCACTCTAGTATTTCCCAAAGGGACATTATATAATATGAAAACTTGAGTGAGAAGAAAACCATAAGGTAACCCATGATTAACACCCTTAAAATTTGCAACCTTCTACATGTGATCTATCATGATTGCTGGCAGGTTAATTTGTACAAACTCATCAAGCACTTCCATCAGGACCAAATCTGACTTTGTGGCAATGGAGCATCTCTCAGAGCGGGGTAGGAGTACTTTATTGACCAGTTTAAAGAGTAGCTGGTACTCAAGGAGTAACACTTTCTTATGGACCTGTTCCCCTTGTTGAATAGCTTGCTCTTTCATGATGGCTCTCCAAAAGTTCATTCTATAAACATCCTTGACTGAGGACATGCCTTCACACAGAACTCTGAGAATTTTCCCAATGTTGAAGTGTTGAGTACAACATCCACTCCGTTTACACATGCGTAGATGTGGTCCTTTTCGACAGTGAAGAGAGATGAGTAGAAGGTTTACACTGCATCTTCATACACTAGAGGCATCCTCTCTTTAAATAGGTGTTCCCATTGTTAAAATTCTAAGATCTCCAGAATCTGTCTCGTGCCAGCCATTTCTGAAATTGCTGGATCAAAAGTTCGTCCCCACAACACCTTTTGCGTTCTTAATCTTTGCTGCCATTGAACACTATCACAGGTTAAAGACCTTGATGGACCAGGTGCATTAACAGTTTCCCTTTCCTGGTTTCTGGTTCCTTCATCAATCTCTCCTTTCCACCTTGTTATTTCTACAGGTTTGTCCCTTGACACTGCTATCTCAATTTTACTCCGTTTGGGCTTGCTGCTGTGCTTCCCAGATGGCCCTTTCTGCTCCTCAACATTTTCCTTGATTGTCACAGACTGTTGCATCAAAGAACTAGGTTCTCCAGAAGCATTTTTGTCTATCTGATTTACGGTGACACTCTTAATGAAATTTTTTGGATTCATTTTCCTCTTTTTTCTTGTCTTAACACTTCTCTTACCTTTCTGCGATTGGGATTCAAGATTCTCTTGCTATAGTGACTTGGTGATAGGTGATTTTAAGGAAGACTCCAAGAGCTTGGAATGAACCGGAGGTGCAGAAGGGATTTTGCATGGAAGTGAATCAGGTTCCACAGAAGTCTTTTTTGAAGGTATCCGAAGGGCCAAGGACTCAAGAGTGCTGTGGTTCTCACATCCCCTAGGAATGGTAGGTCTTCCCTTTGATACTCTGAAGAGAAATAAGCTTCTTCATTCATCAGACTCTTGGCAGATATAGCCATAATGTTGTGAGCAACTTCCTTTTCTGGTGATTCCTTTAGAGTCACTGAGTCTAACATGGAAGTGTTTAGATAATGGTCAGGATTATCCTCTGGGGTTTCTGATGTGCAAAGAGTAACACCTCCTGTGTGATCCTTGATGAGATCGTAGGGTTTACTAGTCATAGGATTCTCGAAACAGTGATAAAGAGAGTTTATCAGAAATGGAAAGACTGTAGAAGTGGAGGACGTTTCAAAAGTGTATACAGTGGTAGAAGGCGTGAAATAATGATCTTCTGGGAATGATTTTGAGAGTGATGAAGAAGTGGGAACAGTGTCTATGGTGGGAGATTAAGGAGATTTTTCGATCGCCATTGGATAAGTACTTAGTGTATAAGTTGAGAGAGAGGAAGAAATAGATGGGAAGAGGATCCTAGATTTACACAAAGGATAAAGGTTCATAACTTGCAGTGATAAATAGGGGAAGTTTCTTATTGGGAAAAGAACTAATGATGAGTAGGGAGCGAAACAGGTACTAAACGTCTGAAAACGGCGGTAGATTTATGGGGAAGTGTTACTGTGCAGAAGGGATGAAGGATTTAACTGACAAGACAAGGCACTCAGATGTTAGAAAGTTGAATGATGTGGCAACATAATTACAAAGTATTTATATGCCCTTTTTGTTTATAAATGGCATGCAAAAAATTAAGCACATTCCTACTAACCTCAAACACAAGAACCTGATGCTAGAATGATTTTTGAACAAGATTATAATAGCTCCCTTCCTTGTAGTTCATGACTGTACCTTTGACTTCCATGATCGTCATGCGTGTTTACCTACAATGGTATTAATGTGAGTTAGGCTTGGTCAGAAAAAACTTTAGCTACCTTTGCCTGACGGTGTCTCACATAGTCAACAGATGGAGCATCAGGTTCTTTATCAAAGTTTTTGTGACTCCGTATTCACCTTGATTTATCTAAACTATTCTCTACTTGAGACTTTGGTGATTTTAGACTTTTGTTATGCAATCCTTTCCACTGATCAATTTCTTCTTCATATTTACCCTCAGAAGAGGATCTTACCCTTCAATGTGTTTGCAATTTATCTCCAGATGTTGATGAGATCATTTCGTCTTACTTCCTGGTCTTCCAGAAAATAGAGCATGAATTATGACAAGTTTACTTTGGTTTCCCAACTTGAGACAGAGGTTGATTGGAGGAAACATGTGGAGGTCCGTTTGATTTTCTCACACTTTGTGTTCTGCTGGTCGTGTAGTGTCATGAGCTGCATCTTTTCTTCTTCCTTCAGCTTCAGTGGCGCCAAATGACGTACCAGGTTCTTTGTGAGGCATGGAAGGTGATGTTGCATTGTCTCTTTCCAATCTCCTTTGATATTTCTCACTATGTCACCCTCCTGATTTGAAGTCTCATGAGCATTTCCTGCCATTTTACGCTTCCTTTGTTAGAGCCCTTATGGCCTTGTTTTATGGATTGCGCTCTAGAAGACATCCTTAACTCGTCCTTTTGCATTAAGCTCCCCAAGCTAACCTTTCCTATTGTCAGGACTAGGGCATTTTCTTCCAATTTGACATCTCCCGATGAATCTTGATTCAAGAGGCACCTGGTTCGACACCTGTTCTTCAAATAGAGAGCAATGTTCATTTCTTTTGCCCAGAGTTTCTTGGAAATTCCCTAGATGAGGAGAACAGTCCATATAGCAATTTCCAGATCTGTTCTTTCCTTCTGCTACACCATTTTGATTATGCAATCCTTGGAGTTTGAGAGAACATTCCCACTTGAGTGCCAAACAAGCCTTTCTACCCTTTTTATTCACTTGAGAATGCACCCTTTACTTCCTTCTTAAGAATGTATTCCCTTCATACAAGGCTTTCAGTGAGAAGAGATTCATGATATCTTCATCTGCGTGCTTTAAGCATCTACTGCCCATAGTCTATCGTAGTCTGCTTCCTCTCATTGTTCCCTAATCATGCAAATCAAGGGTAAGATTTAGGAACCCAAACTAGTTTGGGTCCCTTGTTACTATAAAAAGTGTGAATGAGGGGTTTTCTGGTCCATGCAGACAGCATCCGCTTTTTGCAAGTGGTACCTGGTCCTGTGCTAGTAGTCACTCTATTCGTGAATGCTTTATTCTTCTGAGAAGACTTAAACCTGGCCTGACAGTTTTCTTTAAAGTGCCCATTGTTTTCACAATAGGTACATAGCCAGTTGTCAGGTACAGTGACATACTTGCTGTGTGGGTTATAGGGAGTTTTCTCCCTTTGGAACCTGATACCCTGCCTGTTCCCACTATTGTTGAGATACATGGCAGTAACAACATCTGAGGACCAGGTCCACTTTAAGGATTTCTCAAGATCAGTTCTTACTTTCTCCTACTCAATTCGGAGTTGCTGATTTCTCTCAAGTTCTTTGCAAAGACTAGTTTTTACGACATTTAACTCCTTTTCCAGCAAGATGTGAGACTCACTGTCCACTCCCTTCCCTTTATCAAGATTTACACTCCTATGTTCTCTATTAGGTCTCTCACTAGTTTCCTCTAGATCAGCACATATCACGAGAAAGTCATCCCTTTCCTCTTCAATAGAAGTGATCATTTCTTCTAAAGTGTGTTTCTTACTACTAAGATCTTCTATTGTTTCTTTCAGATCGACAACTACTACCATCAGATCGTCTCTCTCATTCTCCACTCTGGTTATTTTTTCATTCAGGGCCTCCTTCTCTAGTTCAAGATTGGCTATGGTCTCATTTAAGTCCACTACACATACCACTAGATCATCTCTAGATTGCTCGGCCTCTCTAAGATCTATGGTCAGGATCTCCTTGCCATTTACAAGAATGTAGTAAGCATCAATTAAGACATTTGATAAAGACCTTAGTTTTTTAGAGGAGTAGGATTTCAGATTTCTCTGAACATCCCTGAAGTTTACCTCATTGTCTTCATCTTCTTGATTATCATCATCTGACTGAGCCATCTGTGCGAATAGTGAATCGTATTGTTGCTTCAGTTTCTAGTGCCATCATGGAACTATTTCTGCATCTGATTCCCTTTCAGATTCACTTGAGGAATCTCCCCAAGCGGCAAGAGCCTGCTTGACGACGTTATCTGCAGCACTTTTTTGATTGAATCTTTTCTCTAGAACCAGGTTCCTTTTTCCTGCTTTGTCAGGATTGTGATTGTACTGCTCCTGTTTTGCGAGTGAGTAGTCTTTGATAAAGTGCCCTGGCTTTCCACATTCGTGACAGAGATTGTTGTTCCTTGTTTTGCTTGAATTTCCCTACTTTGGTATACCACCATTTCTTCGAACCATTTTTTAAAATCTCTTCGTAAGATAGGCCATGTCACTATCTTCATCACTTGAGTCGCTCCTTTCAGCTTTAAGCACCAGATTCTTTTCCTTTTTAGGCTCTATTCTTTCATTGTCCTTCTTTCTCTTCATCTCGTACGTTTTTATATTACCAATCAACTCATCCATGGTTAGAGTCTGTAGATATTTCGCTTCTGTGATGGCATTTACCTTACTCTCCCAAGACCCCGATAGAACACTGACAATGTTTCTTACCAGCTTGTTTCTGGGAATGACATCTCCAAGCGAGTGAAGCTCATTTATGATGGAGGTAAATCTGGTATGCATGTCTTGTATGGATTCATCATGCTTCATCCTGAAGAGCTCATATTCTGTGGTGAGCATGTCAATTTTGGATTGCTTGACCTGGGTGGTTCCTTCATGAGCGGTTTGCAATGCCTCCCATATTTCTTTGGCAGTTTCACAAGCTCAGACTCTTTTGTACTCATTAGATCCTATACCACACATCAACATTTTCTGGGCACGGTAGTTCTTTTCTACAACTTTTCTATCGATGTCGTTGTACTCTCTTCTTCCTTTAGGCACTGACGGTCCTATTTCTTCAAGCTTCTTCATGGGGACATGTGGACCATCACAAATGATGTCCCACAGCTCTGAATCTTCAGTCATTATGAAATCATGCATTCGAGTCTTCCACCATCCATAGTATTGACCATTGAATCTGGGAGGTCTATAGGTTGATTGTCCTTCTTCAAAGCTTGGTGGAGAAGCCATTGAGGATTTCTCCTAGGTGTTAGTCTGATAGGAGAAACCTGCTCTAATACCAATTGATAGCCTGTATGGGTCCACCAAACAATAGAGTACCTGGTCCTGTATGAGACTGATACGCTGAAAGCAGTAAAGACTGAATGTAAAGGAGGCCAGAGGTTTTCTACGTAAAAATATCCCACACAAGGGGATAAAAAAACCACGACCTACACCAGTAGGCTTAAACTCAACTAACTTGCAATTTACCTATTACAAGCCACTTTGCATACTCCCTTTTGCAAAGACTTCAAACTAACTTGTGATGTACCTCCACAAGCTACTCTCTAACTCTCCTAGTTACAAAGGATTCAACTTATGACTATTCCTAGTCATGACACAAACTCAGAAGTTTACGGATTTGGTTTGTTCCTAAAATAGTGCTTCTAAGAAAGCAAAATAGGAATTACAATGTAAAGCAAATAACAAGATTACAACTCAACTAAGGATATACATAAGACTTCATTTAGAAACTGATCCTTAGTGGAGTTGTCTTCTTGTTCTTGACACACTGGTGATTTCAATGCTGGATGGATGTTTCTTCTTCTTGAGTGAGTATCACCTAAATGCACACCTTGGTGTGTCATGCATCAGGTTGTTTTATCACAAAGGATATCACAATAGATAGTGGTGTCAACTCTTGGTGTACTTCTTGTCAGTGAGAAGTGACTGCTGCACTGTCTGCACAACCACTTCTGGACATGTGCGTTACAACTGGACTTTGTGCTTCTATCAAGACATACAAATGAACCAGGTTTAGGACATGTCAATGGACCAGGTCCTAGTTATGTTCCTCTTCTGTAACAGTTGCTTGATGGACTTTCTTCTGCTACGTTCCAGCTATGCACTTTGACATGTACTTCGGTCAGAGAACCCCAAGGGAGCAGGTCCCTATTGTGTTTCTCTTTATCTTGAATGTGTACAGTCATTGACTTGTGCTTTTGTCGGAAAACCCTAAGGGACCAGGTCATCTGGTCCCTGTTGTGTTCCTCCATGTGGTCGTTCATCCATTTGCTTATGTTCAAGCTTTGACCCGTTCATATGAGATGTGTATCATATGGAGCAGGTTCTCTATCTGATTTTTTATGATAAGTTTGTTAGATCATCAAAACACAAGAAGTATAAGGTTAAGTAAAACCCATCATAGTCCATCAGGATGAACATGTAAATTTGGAGTTTCAGACCCCTAAGCCCAAGAAAACCAAGACTTCCTCCCAGAAGTCTTCATCTGTATCTAAGACTGCTGAATCTTCCTTGGCTGAAAGGACAAAGTCTGTTGTGAAATCCAAGTAAGTTCAAATCACCGAGGAGGAAGATTGGAGTGGTAAAGAATGTGAGCACGTGATTTTTGCCCTATATGAATTATTCCCAAAAATTCAAACAGAATGATTTCTTTCATTATTTTGCAATTTTGTGGATTTTTGTGACATTTATGTTGGCATTCTATTTGTGCATTTTAACTCATATGAAAAATATAAAAAAAAAATACACTTGACATTTGCATTTAGGATTTAATTTCATATTTTAGGATTAATTAGTAGTTATGTTGTTTTTAAAACAAAATATAAAGAAATTAATAAAAATAGTCTATTTTGCATTTTTAATTGTTAATTGTTGAATTTGTCATGAGTTTACTTTTAAATAGGACTCAATCAATTTTTAGGAATTAATTAGCTTAATTTTGGAAATAAATCAGATCTTTATTTTATCAGAAAAAAAAATATTAATAAAAATACAAATGAAAACAAAACAAAAGAAATTAAAAGGGGATTTCTTAAATTTGGGCTTTTATAATTAATACACTCATTTCTGGCCCAAAAACCACCCAAACCAACCCAATTCGGTCCTTACCCAGTTCGCCCTGGTCAACCGTTCCTTTTCCCCTTGAATCTAAACCGTCTGTTAATCTCATCCAACGGTTGTGGTGCCTTTTCTTTGATTTAATAAAAGTGTCTGAAAAACCTTCATAACCCTAGAGACAACGTATCATCTTCCCCGTACCTCTCTTCACCTCACCGGCTCCGCCGCCGGAAATCGCCCACAGCGGCGGACGGCTCCCTTTCCCCTCCAGAAATACACCCTAGATTCCCCGTCTCTCCCTCTCTCCGAATCCAATGCCCTTTTTCCTCGAATCACAACCGAAACCTTCGAATATTGGATCGAAAAAACTCTGGCCAAGACACAAAGTTGTCCAAATCCGACCAAATTTACACCACCGAATCTCCTCAACTCCCTCAACCCAAATCCACAACCGTTTGTCCTCAAATATCAGTTGAATGGCTCGAATATTAATTCAAAGTTGGCCGGAAACCCTAATTGCTCTAAAAACTACCAAATCGGTACTACACAGTCTCCCTATTCTCCTCGTGAAGAATCGACCCTTGGCGAGGTTCGAATATCACCAAGACCGCTCAAATTTTGAATCAAATTTCATGCCGTGAGACCCGCTTTATTTCTTTTTCTTTGCTTTCAGTTTCTTATTTTTTTTTACTGTTATTGTTGGTTTTCATTTGAAATTCTTGTGTAGTTTTGTGGATTTAAGAGTTCAATTTAGGATCGGATTGTGCTTTCTCATATCGATTAATTTTCAGTTTGAGTTGCATTTGATGTTGTTCTATCTTGTGTTCTGAGTCGTGTTTGATTGTTCGTTTGATTAGGCTTTAATTCACTTTGTTTTGTTTAATCATAGTCTGATTGATAGTATGCTTTTATTAAATTGGGATTCATTATGTGTGATGGTATGATTTTAGTTAAGAATAAAGTTCAGTTCAAATGTTTGATTACCAGTAGATACTTCCCCTGTTTTCTTTTTTGATCCTGATTAAGTATTAAGGGTGGTATGAATTCATTCTTATTGATTTTTCTTTTAGTTTAGTCTTGTTTTCTGGTTTCAAATCCTGTTAGATATGTGTTTTGTCAATTTTAGTTCACCTCATTGCAGTAGTCAGTTAGCTTGAGGATTGTTTGGATTACTGGAACATGTTAGTTAACTATAGTTAGCTGTTAGATAATCATAGGTAGAAGTTGGGGTGGGTAACTAGTAAGATACAGGAATGCTGTAGAAATAGTTAGAATTTCCTAGATCTTTCTAGAATAGGGCATAGGTCAGATTTTAATAAATTTAGGGTACTAACTTAGGTAACAAGTTAAGGAATAAGGGATTGAATAAGTAAATAAAATAGGGACTAGAGGGTAAATACAAAATCTGAGGGCAGCCCTCATGTGAGGAGGCTTTCAGGCCTCGAGTGTGATTTGAGAAGGCTTTAAGGCCTTATGTTAATATGACACGCTTTAAGGCCTTATGATAATATAGCGCTTGGGTTGTAGGAGCCCTTCCGGAGTCTGTATCCCCACAGTGAGCACGGGTACCCATGTGATTTGAGAGTGAGCCCGAGGGGTTGATGTTGTACTGTGTGACTGATACTGAGCCCGCGGGGCTGATACTGTACTGAGAGTTTGATATTGAGCCCGAGGGGCAGGTTTCTGATTTGATATTGAGCCCGAGGGGCAGATTTCCGATTATTTCTTACTTGTTGAAATTATTTGTCTTAACTATTTTAAAGGAGATTTATCTAGTACTTCACGGTTTTATTGTGTAACTGATTTTTTTACTGCTTGAGATAGTGTTATTTATGCCTTTATGAGATTTTATGCCTTCAGTAATTATTTATTTGTATTACTCACTGGGTCGGAGTACTCACATTACTCCATGCACCATGTGTGCAGATACAGGCAGAGCTGAGTTTGCTCCTGAGCGCTGATTCTTTCCAGACCAGGCGGTGACTAGGAGTAACGAGGTAGCTGTTGATGTCCGCAGCCCCGTTTTCTCCCTTATCTTCTATTATTTATGACATCTTCAGACTATGTACCTAATTCCAGACTTTGTAGAATTTTAGTAAACTCTGTAATAGCTCATGACTTGTGACACCCCGATTTTGGGCTGAGTCGGGATGGTTTCCTTATTTTATCACGTTTATTCCGCACTTATGATTATATTATCTATGATTCAGACTTATTCATGCTAAGTAATTGTTAAAAGAGGTATTGTTGTTCTGTTGGCTGGCCTTGTCTTCATGAGAGGCGCCATTACGACCGGGTTTGGGAATTTGGTCGTGACAAGTTGGTATCAGAGCCTAGGTTAATTGGTCTCGCGAGTCATGAGCCGGTTTAGTAAAGTCTCACGGATCGGTACAGAGACGTCTGTATTTATCCTCGAAAGGCTGCAGAACCTTTAGGAAAAACTTTATATTCTTGAAATTGTTATCGTGCGTCCTTGATTCAGCTTGAAAAGTAACTCTTACATTTCCTTCCACGTGATTGTATGTGCGAACGAGCGCTCAGTATTAGATGTGCCTTGATGTCTTGTAATTCCCCGAACGAAGGGCGAGACGTGATCTCTGTGAGTTTGATGTTAGGCCAGTCTAGTGGACTTGAGGTCGGATCTTTGCCTATGGCTTGAGCACCGAGGTGCTGATTATGCGAACAAGTGTTTTGAACTTATATGTCCGGTATTATCCCTATTAGTGGGAATGATGGTTGGATAGCTACGTGATGAGTATGTTAGTACTGCGAGATGTATCTATATGACTTGGAAGTGATGATGGAGGTCTACTGGATGATAGATGAACTATTGAGTGTATGATTTCCATTGTGATAGGATGTGTTACCCCGATTTATGGGCGCGTGAAGAATCTTTTCATGTCTCTTATTTGGAGTGAAGTAAATTTCATGTTACGGTATGAGTTTAGACTCAAGAAGATTAAGTGACTGTGTAATGTATATGACAGTGGAAGGTATACAAAATGTTAATTAGAGGTAAAGCATGTGGGTTATCTCCTGCGGAGGGTTCTAAAGTTGTGTGATCTTTATGTTGTTTATTAGAAGATCTCATTTACAAGTGAAGAATATACGTTGAAATCTAAATTGGGCCGCCTAGAGGGTGGGCTTAACTATTGTGTGAGTGAATGCAAGAATTGCAGAATAGTTAAAATTCCAAATAATTTGTGTTTCCACAAGCTTATGAAGGAGTGAGTTTAACCTCACTATGGTATTACGACAGCAATAGAGTATATGCGTTATGATTTATTGAGTGCGTTTTGATCTATGGCTTTGAGCCAAGTTGGGGAGTTTGCTATTAATTAAGTTGATTGCACGGTTAGGTGCTATATTGGTTCCAGTTTGAGGTGTGTTGGTGAGTCAGTTATGGCTTACGGAGATTAAGGTAGATCAGGAGGTGGCCAGGCTCATTTTTATGTTATTCCAGGCAGGACAGATGCTATTGCTTCAGATGTTGTTATTACAGGTATTGTTCCAGTCTACCACAGAGATGCCTCTGTATTATTTGATCCCGGTTCCACCTATTCTTATGTGTCCTCATATTTTGCTCATTATTTGGGTACGCCCTGGGAGTTTCTTTTTTTACCTGTTCATATATGCACCTCGATGGGCGATACTGTTGTTGCGGACCGTGTGTACCGGTCATGTGTTGTGATGTTTGAGGGTCTGGAGACCCGAGTTGATCTACTTCTATTGAGCATAGTGGACTTTGATGTTATACTGGGCATGGATTGGTTATCTCCGTGTCATGCTATTCTAGACTGTCATGTTAAGACTGTTACTTTGGCTATGCCGGGTGTACTGTGGATCGAGTGGCGTGGTGTGACTGATTATGTTCCTAGCAGAGTAATTTCCTTCCTGGAAGCCCAACGTATGGTTGGGGAAGGTTGTCTGTCATATCTAGCTTTTGCGCGAGATGTTGCAGCTGAAACTCCTAGTATTGATTATTCCCCAGTTGTGAGGGATCTTCTCGATGTTTTGTGGCAATATTTTTTTTTGGGGGGTTGGTGACCTACATGGCCTGGTCAAGCCAGAGGAACTCCGTTTTGAGAACTTGGTTATGTGCGAGCAGATTTGAAAGTTTTCTTGATAGTTTTTACCATGGTTCGAGCTGAATATCTTCTACCGGTGTGCAGGACATATTGTATATTATGAACTCCTCCTAAATGGGGGCAAATAGAAGATTTCTAACTGCCCGGAATGTAATTTTCCTATAGCCCAGAAATTCTAATGATATTCTTGCATTTGCAAAATGACGGCATAATAGACGTGGTATGTTGTACATGTTTAATATGTTCATGTGCAAGGTGGCAGTTCATTTTAAAGGGAGGTCACGAATTCTGGATGGAATAGTCAGTTTCAGATATTTAGATGAATGATATAACTACTCGGTAAGACCTGAGATGGGTACGCACTATATTTTAACTAACAAATATCTATTGGTATTGCAACATCCACTTGATTGATCGACTGCCAATATTTCGATCTTGCCATGTATTCTAAAAAAATTGAAAATAATTATCAAGAAATGATCATACTTGAGGGAAGTGTCAGTCATTTGAGTGCTGAGGTTGTGATCAGTACGGTGATTTATGTGATCTACGAATTTGGAGATGGGGAATTCTCAAAACATACTATTTCGGGATTGTGGCGTGTTTGAGATTGGATGCACTATTCGAGCTAATTGATGGTGATAACTATGCGATGTGAGCGCGAATATATGTGAGGTTTGAACCTGTGTGCAAGCACCGAGTCAATATTCATGCTCGGAAGATGCGTATGCTATGATATGCCTAGAGTGGGATATTGAGCTTAAAGGTATAATATTTATCGTATTCGTAACTTTGTTGAGACCTATCTGGACTATACTAGAGATTTCCAAGATGCTAAATTCCAGAACAAACTTGGTAATTATTAATTCTGTGTTAATTTTCTGATTTGAGCTGTGACAACATAGTATGCTCATGCCTACAATATAGAGTGTTATTTATGCAAGTCCAGGAGCATGAGAATCTTATTTCAGTTAACATATACATGTGTACTTGTTGGATTTCTCATATATGATATGCTTGGACTGGAGGTCTGTGACCGCGCCAGGTGGATTATATTGTTGGCAACTAAGTTGCTCATGAAGTTGATGTCAATGTGAGCTATAGAAGAGCTAGTTATTATTATTCTATTCATGTATCTTGGTTCCACTTTGATTGATGAGCTCATAGCATATCGTTGGGATAGTACTTGTGGAACTTGCAAAACAGCTCTCTTCTTTGAGGTATTTTTCTCTTTCTGGGGTAGACGGATGGTGCAATATTGAGGTTTACTGGTATGGAATTATATCATGTACTTCTCTGTGGGTATGGTGATTCACTGGTGGTACTAGATATCAAATTGTGCTTGGTTGATGATTTTGAGCATGGTGACTTGGGGCCTCTCATGTGAACTAGTGTCTGGTTAGGGTCGCGCATGGCAGCGAAGCTATGTGGAGATATGACCTTCCGGGTTAGATTCGTGTATTCTATTTCTATGATGTGAGACGGATTCTCAGCCTTGTGTGGTGGTGGTACCGCTGAGCTTGAGGTAAAACTCTTTCATTTGAGTCATTTTCATGAATTGAGTATGCTCGGACTGTTGCTTATTGGCGCGCGTATTGTGCGAGTTCTGGCTTAGGCATGCATTGATGTGTCATGTCACCAGAATAGTGTGTTGGATTAGAAGAGATCAGTGGGATCATTAATGAATACGAACGGATTCGATTTTAGCATGTTGGAAGGATAATATCGAGCTTCGGCTCAGAAATTTGATGTAGTATTTGCCAAAGGAGAAGTGGCTTCATGAATGGTTGATATGGGAAATGGTTATGGCTTACCGCGTGATTTAGTTATCATTGGCAGTATATAAAAGTGTTGAGATGAGACTTTAGTTGATAAGAGTTCTTCTATCGATATTCGGGTGTTGTGTACAACTGCTGTGATTAGAAGTTATCACTACAAGCATTTGAGTTATGTGGTCTATCATGTAATTACACCTGAGGTTGCAGGTATCAGTTATTACAGCTAGTTCGGGCTTATTCTGAATATAGATGTGAGGTTCTGACCTTGTGTATGATTTCGGAAATGAAAATGTGGTTCTAAGGTTATGGGCTAGATTGTGTTGTGAAATTTCAGTTACAATGTATTGCCGGACCTATATGAGATAAGGACGTGGGATCACCCCCGGGTTTATGCATGGGAAGGTTATTCAGCGATTGTTTAGCTTTTGGAACAACTCTGGGCACATTCGAGGACGAACGATTGTTTAAGTTGGGGAGGATGTGACGACCCGACCCATCGTCTCATGAGTTACTACTCCGTTTTTTTCATTTTCAGCTTTTTTATGCTTCATTATCCGTATCTTATGTGATCGAGTTGGTTTGGAGGGGTTTTGATAAGAAATGAGACTCTTAGTCTCTTTTAAGAAGGCTTAAGTTGGAAAAGTCAACCGAATGTTGACTTATAAGTTAGAGGGCTCGGATATGAATTCCGACGGTTCGGTTAGTTCCGGGAGGTGATTTGTGACTTAGAAGTGTGACCGGAAGTAATTTTGGAGGTGCAGAGTAGAATTAGGCTTGAATTGGCGAAGTTAGTATTTTAGCGATTCCGGTTGATAGGTGAGATTTTGATCTGAGAGTTGGAATGGAATTCCGAGAGTTGCTGTAGCTTCGTTAGGTGATTTGGGATATGTGTGCAAAATTTCAGGTCATTCGGATGTGGGTTTGGTGGAGTTTTTGATCGAATGCGTGTTTTGGAAATTTTAGAAGAACTTAGGCTTGAATTCGATGTAATTTGATGGTTTTGGCGTTGTTTGAGGCGTTTTGATGATTGGAACAAGTTTGTATGATGTTGTAGGAGGTTTTGGTATTTTTGGTTGAGGTCCCGGGGACCTCGGATGTGGGTTTGGTGGAGTTTTTGATCGAATGCGTGTTTTGGAAATTTTAGAAGAACTTAGGCTTGAATTCGATGTAATTTGATGGTTTTGGCGTTGTTTGAGGCGTTTTGATGATTGGAACAAGTTTGTATGATGTTTTAGGAGGTTTTGGTATTTTTGGTTGAGGTCCCCGGGGCCTCGGGGTGATTTCGGATGGCTAACGGGAACTTTAGAAGTTGGAAAATTTCATAATAGACGAAAGTTGTAAATGAGTGAGCACAAGACCTCACCTTAAACGATCATATCTCTAGTTATATAAAGAGTTAGGTGATTCACAACCTATCAAATTAAATATCTTTGCGTCTAGTTTCCAAAACAATAAACCGTTCATCATTTGGAGGTGTATACAGAAAGTTATGATAATTTCACTGGGCATGTGTCACTAGCACGCCCAGGTGCGCGATCGCGCTAGTGGACTCGCATATTGCGAAGCTTTCTACCTACGTCGTGCTACGTTAGCACGACCAGGTGCGCGATCGTGCTAGTGGGAGGCTTCTAAATACACCTAAGGACCGGAAATAAGAGAATTTGAGATATTTCTCAAGCTTAGGGCTTCCTCTACACCCCAACTCGACCAAGGCATCCAATTGCCACCTAAGGTGAGTTTTTTTAGTGTGTTTTCATGGTGATTTAACTTCTCAATCACTAGTTACAACATGGTTTTGACTGGATTTCATAGGATTTCTTCAAAAATCTCAAGAACACCCCAAAGTTGTCTTTCAAGATTTGGTCTACAAGAGATAATATTACACCTTAGACTTACATATATGGAGTTATTATGGAATTATGAGTATGAATCATGTATTACAACTTATGGTATAGTGATTGGAGACGATAAATTTCCAATTTAAATACATGAACATGGTAGAGATTTAAAGATGTTTAGTTGATGGAATTTTGTTGGTTTGGGTGTGAATGGTTGATCACACATGTGATGTTAGGAGTATTAGTGGGATGAATTGTTGGTTAATGGTGATAGTTGGAGGAACCAATACTATAGTTATGAGGTATAAATATCTATGCCTACAAGATATTTGATAATAGGCCTAAATGGTATAAGTTATGGGATTTAGTACTAATATTGGCCCTATTGAATGTTGTTTTGTAGATTTAAGTTACATAACTGTATTGGATCATTGTAGTATCATTAAGGGGCGAATTTTATATATGTATGGCTAAAACCCCGTCTTTTAGAAATCGAGCTTCATCGATGTTTGTGTGATTTTGGTCAGATTCGACGCACGAGGAGGCCAATTTGAGAGGCAAGGGCATAGCGAGCTAGACTTTTGGCCGCCTTGAGGTGAATAATGATTTTAAATGATGTCCTGAGGGTTTGAAACCCCGAATTTGCACAATATAGTGCTATGTTGAGATGAGACATGCGTTGTATGATGAGCGCGGAGTCATTTACTATTGGGGATTGTGACTTGGTCCATCCCGGTCTATATTTTACTGCGTATTTGATAAAGACTTGTTGTTTTTCACCATGATTTGGGCTTATTGCCATACTTGGGCTTCGTGCCGACTATTTGAAATCCTTTGTGAATTTCCATCACTGTTTTCCTCACCAATTGAAATATTATTTAAACTCAGTCCAACCGAATTATACTGTTTCATGAACTCAGCTACATTTATACTTAACTTGAGATTTAAATGATATTTCTAATGTTGTTTGAGCTGAGCACCATTGTTTTACTGATGCCCATGGGGCTTATGATTATTTTTTGAGACTGATTGAGGCCGAGGGCCATATGTGAGGATATGTTGAGTGATGTGAGGAGGCTTCCAGACCTCGAGTGTTATGTGAGGAGGCTTTAAGGCCTCGAGTGTGATTTGAGAAGGCTTTAAGGCCTTATGTTGATATGACAGGCTTTAAGGCCTTATGATAATATACCGCTTGGGCTGTAGGAGCCCCTCCGGAGTCTGCACCCCTACAGTGAATGCGGGTACCCATGTGATTTGAGAGTGAGCCTGAGGGGCTGATGTTATACTGTGTGACTGATCCTGAGCACGCGGGGCTGATACTGTACTGAGAGTTTGATATTGAGCTCGAGGGGCAGGTTTCTGATTTGATATTGAGCCCGAGGGGTAGATTTTCTATTATTTCTTACTTGTTGAAATTATTTGTCTTAACTATTTTAAAAGAGATTTATCTAGTACTTCACGGTTTTATTATGTAACTGATTTTTTTACTGCTTGAGATAGCGTTATTTGTGCTTTTATGATATTTTATGCCTTCAGTCATTATTTATTTTTATTACTCACTGGGTCGGAGTACTCACATTACTCCTGCACCATGTGTGCAGATACAGGCAGAGCCGAGTTCGCTCCTGAGTGCTGATTCTTTCCAAACCAGGCGGTGACTAGGAGTAACGAGGTAGTTGTTGACGTCCGCAACCCCGTTTTCTCCCTTATCTTCTGTTATTTATGACATCTTCAGACTTTGTTCCTAATTCCAGACTTTGTAGAATTTTAGTAAACTCTATAGTAGCTCATGACTTGTGACACCCCAATTTCGGGCTGAGTCGGGTTTCTTTGTTTTATCACGTTTATTCTGCACTTATGATTATATTATCTATGATTCAGACTTATTCGTGTTAAGTAACTATTAAAAGAGGTATTGTTATTCTGTTGGCTGGCCTTGTCTTCACGAGAGGCGCCATCACGACCGGGTTTGGGAATTGGATCGTGACAGTAGCCTACTATACAATAAATCCAAGGTTAACAAACTGGATCAAATGAACCGTTTGGTTCCCCTTCTCTTCCTATATTTTGATATCGTGATGATTTAGTTACCAAATTCCACAAAATGTGTGCATATAAACTTACAGAGACATACAAATACAGAGTATTCAAGAGATGGCAAGAAAATTGATCCATCTCTAGAATGTGCTGAGCCCGGGCTCAAATTTCATAAGTTAGCAACTGATATTTTTTTATGAAAATAATAAATAACTTTTTTGATAGAGAATGAGTTATATTATAGTAAAATGCAAATTTGAAAATCCCACCGACAATGTCTTCTTAGTTAGTAGAACTATTCCCTAAGAACTTCAAAAGCAAGGATCTGGGTATAAAGACTATTGATCAATAGGTAATCAATATTTATGCAGTAGAAGCATCGAAAAATAAATTCCGTATGCACTTTTATTTGTAGCATTTATCGCATTTCTGGCAGTGCATTATTGCGAATTAATTGCATTAAACTGATTGCGATCTTTGCAAATTTCTTGTTTCTTATACCAGTGGGACAAAGAACGACTTTATTTCTGTTTAAAAACTTGGATAGATCATAAAATGAAAAAAACAAATTCAAGCCAAAAGGGTCATATTTACTCGTAAGTCTTTTAGCAAGCACTATTTACATAAGTCACAGGACCGTTATGTTTCACTGGCTAACCAAAAATGTAAATATACATGCCAGTAAATTGCGTAAAGTGAAGCACATTGTCCATATTTTCTGCAGTAGTGGAAAACAAAAGGATATCAGTAATGGCACGTGACAAAGTAATTAGGTAGATAAAGAAGGTAGTAGGCCATATCTGCAGTACCTGTAGCACATAAGCTGGCGGGTTTGAAACACATATGTACATAGCTCCAAAAGATGTCTATACGCGCAGACTGCAAAGAAAAGGATAAATGTAAGAGCGAAAGAGAAATATTACAGTATTGCAATCTCATGCTAGAGAATTTTTTCACTGAAGTATATCAGTATTTTATATTGAGAAGCATATTGTGTAATAGGACAAAATTCAGAACCTAATTGCGACATATAGATTTTTTAGAATGGCATTATAAGAAATCGCTTGTTAGGTATAAATAATGTAGCAGCAATTACTCTATATTAACTGACGAGCTTAGCGAAGTCTTTTTCACGCATAATCAGTGGAATATTACGCTGAAAGATGGTGTGCTCTAAATTTATCCAGAAGAGGGCCTTCGTTGAAAGAATCTTATAGGAAAATGATAACTTTACGGGCAGGTAAGAAAAATTTGGTAAGCTTATTTACTATTTTTTTGGACATATGAATTGGATCATATGTATTGAGTGTACAGCCAAGTACTATCATTAAAACATATACACAACTTATGAGAGTTTATCTAACAACAAAATGAAATGCTAGAGATTCATAAAAAGTAATATTATTCCAATGAATTCTAATAGGAGAAAAAGGAACTATGCCCCTTGCTGTTAGTGAGAAGACAATAAAAGGATTGAGCTAATTAGACAACCATTTTCTGATTCTAAAGACAACACAAAAGCCACATATCACGAAAAAAAAGAAAACAGAAGAATCTTTCCTAGGTAACCAAGCGAGAAATTCACACAGTTCTGAATAGATAATAGCATTATTTTTAAAAAAAAAAGAGAAGAAAAGTCACACTATTTCAGACTCAAACTTTTCAGGTTTCTTTAAGCTAAATTTACTTGACGAACAATAGGATGCTAAGTAATGGAGACAATGAAAGAATAAGTTGAGGTGGCACATTCTGTAATTGAATCTAAAGACGACTTCTTTGATAAAATCTTAACTCATTTCCCCCCATTTTCATCCTCTTCTCAGAACAAAAAAAAAGAAAAAAACTAAGGGAATGATGAGAGCGGGATAGCCAGACATTGTAGGGGTATCAAGTTCCAAAATGTAAGAACTTTTTTGTTTATATTAACACTTGTTATTCCATGCATACCCACAATCATCAACTTCACTCTGCTTCTTCTTATAGATTTTTATTTTTCATGTGCTATTGAGAGCAGAAGTCAAGTAAATAGATGCAATTTTGAATTTTCAAACAGTAGCGTTAGGAACAGCTGTTACAATAGATGGTCCAGCAGTTGCTCTTGCTGGGATTTTACTATGGTTCCTTAAAGAGTATGTTAATGATCAAAAGAGGAAATCTTCTAATTTTCCCTCACCTTTGCCAGGTGCTTCATGGGAACGAAGTCCTTCTGAACTTATGTTTGTTTATCTATGTTCAATTTTTGTTGCATTTACTCTTTATATTTTAGCACTGTGCATTCATAAATTCTTATTGGTATATCTTTTGATATTACGTTTCGGCTTAAGTGTAGTTGCTTTGGATGGCTTAACTTAACTTTGTCATGTCGTGGTGTTGTTGTCTCAATATTTTTATACTCTTTTGTTTTCTCTTCTTTTTAATTACTAAATCTTTATTTGTTTGAGTTATTTATTCTGCATGTTAAAAGGAGCAATGAAAAAGTAGAGATAGAGTTTATTAATCTTCATTTTTTCTTGGGGGCCCTCTCTAGTTCAGTTTGTTGCCTCTTGGTAGAAGAAGTACCTTCTGTAGTTAACTCGTTCTTCAGCTCTTCTCTCGGTGTAACTTCTTCCATATTCGAGTGACTGCTTTCTCCACTTTCTAACTCTTTGTTCAGCTCTTTCCCTATTACAATATTGTCCAATTTAGTGTTACTGCTTTCTTCAATTTCTTCAGAGGCAACTGTTGCGGGCAACTGAAACAAATCTTCCTTGATAAAGTAGGAAATAACGAACAACCGCATATCAGAAGTTCTAGAAAATATTTTGCACAGTTGTATCCTGAAGAGTCTATGAGTAAGACGTTGTCGAACATGTTCAAGAGGTAATGCTTGTTTCTGCAAGAGAGAAAAACATGAATTTAACACATCAAGATGGTGGTCAAAAGTAATATACTATTTTTAGCCTATAAAGTATGGGATGCATAAGAAATTAAAAGACACCTCACTTTTTCGTTCATTCAGAGTAAAAGTTTTACTAATCTATGTCTAATTTCAGTATACCCAAAGATAGAATAGGCAAACTTTTTCATAATCATCTTCATGTCCGAGAAATCATCTAATCTTTTGTGATAGAAATCAGTGTTAATAGAGTTCTAGATTTTGTCACCGAGTCCTATGAATCAGATGAGACTGTTAATTGAGTTGTAAGTGAATACATAGAAGGTGCGTGATAAAATATCATTGTAAGTTCTAGGTTTATTTTTTTTACTGCAAAGAAAAAGGGAAAGAACTGACTCAAATGTACTATTCAAAGGGGACTTTCTTCTATTTTGGCTTTAGTTTTCACTATTTATTATTGAAGTTATGTACTCTGTTGTGGCTATAATTTTGGAAGCTACTGCTAAAAGAAATGAAAATAGAGCACAATTCAGAGGCAAAATGAAGAAGAAGTCGTGCAACACTTCTATGATTGAAAAACTAAAAAGATAGCTAAGTAACGGTAGTCATCTTAACAACATGAAGTAGAAACGTAATAATTAGACAAATGAATCTCCACTTATGTAGAACTTGCTCTTAGTAGAACACAAGAAAGGCATATTTGTGACATTATTAAGTAAGTTCGATTTGGTTGAGGACTTCACACGTATAGCCTTGTCCATTAACTGTTGACCATGAAGAACGCTATTATACATTTATAGTCTAATCAGAACAATTTGACTACAGCATCTCGTGAAGGCTTGGAAACGAAATAAAAATTGTCATCAACAGCATACCTTTATAGAGATTATTTCACAGATTTCGCGGCAGTCATTTCAAGAAATTTCTCTCCAAATTCACCTATTAATGTTGCTACAACTGATCCACTGTTGTCTGTCATGACAACCTCAAAGCGTGCTCTAGTAGCAACAAAAAAAGGAAAAAATACAGTTAACACTAAGAACCCCACAGGAAAAAAAGTTGTTAGCAATAGTCGACTTGCCTGGTTTCTTAGAGAAGAATAAAAATGCTCTCCATAAACCCAAAAAGATGAAGTTTTTGAAACATTAAACTGTCCAGTTCTCCCCTTTTCTATTCTAGAGTGTAACAAATCTTCAAGGGAATAAAGTTTTTTTAACATGAAATAGCAAATCTGCCATCTTGAGTTTTACAAGCAGAGGCATTTATAAACTAAATATTTCATGATGTACTGCCAAAGATAGTATATATATATAAGAGGACATGATTTAAACATCAAGTAAATTAACTGATCTCTTTGATATACGTTATTTCATTTCATGATGTCAATGACACAAGATACTTTTTTTGTTTGAAGATGTCGAATGAACATAATTTATTACGCTTGGACTCTAAGTTGCAATATGTCACGACCCAAATTATCGAACCTGGTCGTGATGGCGCCTCTCCTGAAGACAAGGCCAGCCAACTAACCGAAATCGCCTTTCTAATAATTCTTAAACATATCGAATAGAAAATACAGCTTAAATGACGTTGATTAACAATATATATACAACCCAACTCAGCCCGACCGGGGTGTCACAAGTCACGAGCATCTAAG
>MU665152.1:0-52895 GCA_026770625.1 Nicotiana glauca
TAATTAATTCCCTTTTATTTATTTTTTTTAAATTTTTTGGAATTCTTTACTTGGGGTAAAAATCACGTGCTCACAAAACTCACACTTGGAGAACTTTGCATAAAGCTTCTCCTCCCTCAATCTCTATAATACCACTCGTAAATGTTGAGCTTTCTCATCCTGGCTACGCGAGTACACCAATATATCATCAATAAAAACAATCACGAACGAATCCAGATATGGTCGAAATACATTGTTCATCAAATGCATGAACGCGACTGGGTCATTGGTCAGCCCAAAGGACATAACAAGAAACTCATAGTGCCCATATCTAGTCTTGAAAGCAGTCTTCATATATATATTGCTGCGGCGTGCAGTCCGATCCATATAATATATTACTGCGACGTGCAGTCCGATCCATATAAAATGCTACTACGGTGTGCTGTCCGATCCATATATGTATATATACTACTGCGGCGTGTAGCCCGATCCGGTATATATCAAATACCCTCATTATGGGTCCTTGACCCCTATCAGTCAATATTGATTTGGCCTCTCGGGCACACTCAGCTAAGACAGGGTTTCCAACACCAGGTTATTCTCATTAGGATTACCAATTTCTAAAGCCGGTTCGTATTATGCTTAACAGTTAAGAACATGACCCATGGTATGACTTCGAC
Source organism: Nicotiana glauca (assembly GCA_026770625.1). Classification (NCBI taxonomy): domain Eukaryota; kingdom Viridiplantae; phylum Streptophyta; class Magnoliopsida; order Solanales; family Solanaceae; genus Nicotiana; species Nicotiana glauca. Next base: position 660 of record MU665152.1, read on the forward strand.
AAGTAAAGTGAGGTCGACCAGTACAAATACCCCCTAAGGGTTCTACATATCGGCACAAGGCCCTAAACATGGCAACTAGCCAAGAATATAATGATATTAATTAAGTCTCAGTCAATAATATAGTAAAGTCATCAATTGGGATGGACCGAGTCCGAATCCCCAGCAGGCTCATCATACAGCGTGTGTCTCATCTCAACATAGCACTATGCTGTCCAAATTCTGGGTTTCAAACCCTCAGAACGTCATTTATAACCATTACTCACCTCAAGCCGGCCGAAATACTAGCTCGCTCTGCCCTTGCCTCGCAAATCAACCTCCTAGTGCGTAGAATCTAGTCAAAACCTCAAGGAATAAGTTACAATAGGCTAAGGGAACACGACCCAATCGACTAAGTGTCTCATTACAACATGCGGAACAGATATCCTCAAGGAATACATTACAACATCCGGTTGACTTTTCCAAAACAAGCCTTCCTTAAAAAGACTAAGTATCTCATTTCCATCTAAAACCAATCCAATTCGACTCGATCACCTCAAATACCGATAATGAAGAATAGATAAACATTAGACAGGGGAAATGGGTTGGTAACTCACGTGACGACAGGCTGGGTTGTCACATCCTCCCTAACTAAAACAAATGCTCGTCCTCAATCGGGTCAAGAAACATACCTGGAACCTCAAACAGGTGAGGATATCTGCTCCGCATCTCCCGCTCAGTCTCCCAAGTAGCCTCCTCTACGGGCCGACCTCTCCACTGCACCTTTGATGAAGCTATATCCTTTGATCTCAACTTTCGAACCTGACGACCCAAAACAGCCATTGGCTCCACATCGTAGGTCAAATCATCATCCAACTGAACAGTGATGAAGTCCAATACATGAGACGGGTCCCCAACATACTTCCAGAGCATAGATACATGAAATACCAGATGCACGCTCGATAAGCTAGGTGGCAAAGCAAGCTTATAAGCCACCACCCCAATCCTCTTAAGTACCTCAAAAGGCCCAATGAACCGCGAACTCAGCTTCCCTTTCTTCCCAAACTACATAACACCCTTCATGGGCAAAACCTTCAGCAAGACCTTCTCACCTACAATATAGTACACTTACCGAACCTTCCAGACCGCATAACTCTTCTGACGCGACTGTGCTGTACGAAGCCTCTCCTGAATCAGCTTCACCTTCTCTAAGGCATCCTGAACCATATATGTCCCCAATAGCCTAGCCTCGCCAGGCTCGAACCCTCCAATAAGATATCTATACCGCCTCCCATACAACGCCTCATACGGATCCATCCGAATGCTCGAGTGATAACTGTTGTTATAGGCAAACTCTGCAAGCAGAAAAAACTCATCCCATGAACCCCCAAAATCAATAACACAGGCATGCAACATGTCCTCCAATATTTGCATAGTGCGCTAGGACTGCCCGTCCATCTGAGGATGGAATGATGTGCTCAACTCTACCTACATACCCAACTCCCGCTGAAATGTCCTCCAGAACTGAGAAGTGAACTGAGTACCCCTATCTGAGATAATAGACACTGGAACCCCATGAAATCCGATAATCTCCCAGATAAAGATCCCTGTAAGCCGCTCCGAAGAATAAGTAGTACATACTGGAATGAAGTGCGCGGACTTGGTCAGCCGATCCACAATCACCAAAATCGAATCAAACATCTTCAAAGTCCGAGGGATACCATTCACAAAATCCATAGTAATCCTCTCCCACTTCCACTCGGGAATAATCATCCGCTGAAGTACACCGCCGGGCCTCTGATGCTCGTACTTAACCTGCTGACTGTTAAGACACCGAGCTACAAACCCCACTATATCCTTCTTCATCCTTCTCCACCAATAGTACTGCCTTAAATCTAGATACATCTTCGCAGCACCTGCATGGTTGGAATACTGCGAGCTGTGGGCCTCCTCCAATATCAAATCCCGAAGCCCATCCACATTGGGCACGCAAATCTGGCCCTGCATCCTTAACATGCCATCACTATCAATGGTCACATTTCTGGCATCATCATGCTGAACCCTGTCCTTAAGGACAAGAAAATACGAATTATCATACTGGCGCTCTCTGATGTGGTCATACAAGGAAGACCGAGAAACCACACAGGACAACACCTGACTAGGCTCTTAAATGTCTAATATCACCATCCGATTGGCCAAATCCCGAACATCAACTACAACGGGCCTCTCTCCAACTGGAATGTACGCCAAACTCCCCATGCTAATCGCCTTCCGGCTCAATGCATCAGCCACCGCATTGGCCTTCGCCGATTGATACAAAATGGTAAAATCATAATCCTTGAGTAACTCTAGCCACCTCTGCTGCCTCAAATTAAGATCCTTTTACTTGAATAGATGTTGAAGACTGCAATGATCGGTGAATACCTTACAAGATACACCATACAAGTAGTTCCTTCAAATCTTCAAAGCATGAACTATAGCAGCCAACTCCAAATCATGTACAGGTTAGTTCTGCTCATGAGGCTTCAACTGACGAGAAACATATGCAATAACTATACCCTCCTGCATCAACACACATCGGATCCCAACTCTCGAAGCATCCCAATATACAGTGTAAGAGCCTGAAGCTGATGGCAACACAAACACTGGAGCCGTGGTCAAAGCTTTCTTGAGCTTCTGAAAGCTCTCCTCGCACTCATCCGACCACACAAATGGAGCACCCTTCTGAGTCAACTTGTTCAAGGGCAATGCAATTGAGGAAAATCCCTGAACAAACCGGCGATAATACCCTACCAACCCAAGGAAACTATGAATCTCTGTGGCTGAGGTCAGTCTAGGCAAACTTTGCACCACTTCTATCTTCTTCGGGTCGACTAGAATACCCTCGCTAGACACCACAAGTCCTAAGAAAACAACTGACCCAAGCCAAAACTCACACTTGGAGAACTTTGCATAAAGCTTCTTCTCCCTCAATCTCTGTAATACCACTTGCAAATGTTGAGCGCGCTTCTCTTGGCTATGCAAGTACACTAATATATCATCAACAAAAACAATCATGAACGAATTCAGATATGGCCGAAATACACTGGTCATCAAATGCATGAACGCGGTTGGGGCATTGGTCAGCCAAAGTACATAACAAGAAACTTATAGTGCTCATTTCTTCCCCTAAAAGAAGTCTTCATAATATCTGAATCCTTGATCTTCAACTAGTGATAGCCTGAACGGAGATCAATCTTGGAGAATACCCTTGCCCTCTGAAGCTGGTCAAATAAATCTTCGATACGAGCCAGGGGATACTTGTTCTTCACTGTCACTTTGTTCAATTGCCTCTAGTCAATCAGATTCTCATTGTGCAATCCTTCTTTTTCACAAATAGAACAGGTGCACCCCCTGGTGACACACTAGGCCGAATGAACCCCTTATCTAGGAGTTCCTGACGCTGATTTTTCAATTCTTTCAACTCTACTGGTGCCATCCGATATGGAGGAATGGAAATGGGCTGAGTGCCCGGCACCGGGTCGATACAAAAATCAATGCCCCTGTCCGGTGGCATGCTTGGAAGGTCTGCAGGAAACACATCGGGAAACTCCCTCACAACTGGGACCGAATCAATGATAGGATTCTCAGCTCCAACATCGCCAAATATGGTAGACATCCCTTCCTAACCATAAGATGGGCCTTTAGGAAGGAAATCACCCTGCTAGGCACTAAATCAGTCATGACATGCCACTCGATCCTCGGAACACCCGGTATAGCCAAAGTTACTGTCTTAGCATGACATTTCAGAATAGCATGACACGGAGATAACCAGTCCATGCCCTGAATAATATCAAAATCCACAATGCTCAATAAATCAGGGTAGATACATGAACAGGTAAAGCAAGACACCCACGGGTCTTGCCCAAATGATGAGCAAAATATGAAGACACATAGTAATAGGTGGAACCAGGATCAAATAAGACTGAGGCATCCCTGTGGTAGACGGAAATAATACCAGTGATAACAACATCTGAAGCAATAGCATCTGACCTGCCCTAAAGAGCATAAAAGTGAGCCTGACCACCGCCTGATCGGCCTCCACATCTGGGGCGACCCCTGACTACCTGACCCTCACCCCTAGCTGGCGGGGTAGGTGTTGAAGAAACTAGGTCAGAAGATGAGGGATGACCCCTCTGCTGAGATGAACTAGCAACACGGCGAGGACACTCCCTCTGCATATGCCCGAACTCACCACACGCGTAGCAACTCTCGGGTGCTGGGAACTGGGACTGAAGTGAACCCCTCGTGCTAGAGTGGCTAGCTGATGCACTCGGCCTGGAAGAACCCCGAACAGATGGAGCATGAGACGAACTCTATGCTGGAAGAGCGCTGAAAGATTGCTGACTCTGCTGAAGGCCCTGATAACCACGACCAGAAGATCCACCACGATACTCAGGTCTCGCTGACTGAGCGGGCCTGAAAGAACGTCCCTGGCCCTACTGAAACTGGCCCCTTTAAGGAGCGCCACTGTGACTACCAGAACCTCGAGGCCTCTTGGCCTCCCTCTCATCTCGATCTTGGCGGCACACCGACTAAATATCTCAAGCTATATCCACCACCTCCTCAAAAGTAGCACCAAGCACTCTCTCTATAGTCATAAGAATACGAAGAGGGTAGTGGAGACCATTAACAAACCTCTAGATACGCTCACAGTCCGTCGAGACCAACCAAGATGCATGCTGAGACAACTCAAAAAATCTCATCTCATACTGTGTCACTGACATCTCTCCCTGTTGTAGTCCCTAAAACTGTTTGCGTAGCTCCTCTCTGCGGGACTGCGGTACATACTTCTCCAAGAAGAGAGTGGAGAACCGTTGGCAAGTTAATGGTGCTGCACCAACCGGCCTACGCCTCTCATACGCCTCCCACCATGTGAAGGCTGCTCCAGTAAACTGAAATGTAGTAAAAGCCACACCGCTGGACTCAAGAATCCCCGCTGTGCGGAGCATCCGCTGACATCTATTGAGAAAACCCTGGGCATCCTCGCTCACAGCTCCATTACATGTCCGAGGCTGGAGTCTACCAAACCTCTCGAGGCGACGTTGCTCGTCCTCGGGTATAACTGGAACCCTGTACTCCTGAACTGGTACTACTGGCTGAGCTGGAGGTGCCTCTGGAGTCTATAACCCCTATAATCCATGCTCAGGTGTGCGAGTAGAGGGGGTCTGATTCCGTCCCCCAGCCTGTGAAGTAGTTGTTGCTGCTGTGGTGGCTGAAACCACCTGAGCCAGACCTGTACAATATGTCAATATCTGGGCCAATGTCTCGTGGAGGCCCGAAATCACAATGAGCACGGATGGAGCCTGAACTCATGCTGCTGGAGCCTGATCCTAAGCTAGTGCAACTATAGGATCCACATGTGCTGCCCCTGCTGCTCTGCCTCTACCACGACCACGACCGTGTCCACGGCCTCTAGTGGCCTCAGTAGGTGGTACTGGTGGTCGCCCGGCATATCCGGTAGCTTGTGTCCTCACCATCTGTGAGAGAATAGAATAAAGACAAGTTTAGTATTCGGATCAACAAGTTCGCACGACAAGAATTTCAAGAATGTTGAATTTTTCCTAAAGGTTCTGCAGCCTCCCTAGGATAAGTACAGACGTCTCCGTACCGATCCGCGAGACTCTACTAAACCGGCTCATGACTCGCAAGACCTAGTAACCTAGGCTCTGATACCAACTTGTCATGACCCTAACCCCAGTCATGATGGCGCCCAGTACAATGCTAGGAAAGCCCGACCATTCCGTCACTCACAATCCATTTTTATAGAGTTTATAACCAATTAACAGTATTTAATGCCAATTAACATAAGTTTAACTCCGCAACAATAGATAAAATAGTGAGGAAACCATAAAAATGCCATTACAAATCCCAAAAGACCTGGTGTCATGAGTCGTGAGCCTCTAATACAAATTCGAGTAGCAGCCTATACATAACAGAGTGTAGAATGCGGAAAAAGAAAGAGGATAAAGGAAGAAATCGGGTCATGCGGACACCATGCAGCTACCTCGATAACTCCAGAAATAAGCTGAACAGCAACAGAGAGCTCAAACTATGCCTCCAGGATACCCGTATCTGCACACATGGTGCAAGGAGTAAAGTGAGTACTCCGACTCAGTGAGTAATAGCAATAAATAACGACTAACGGTAAGAAAACTCGTGAAAAACACTACGTAGTTCAATATAAAAATAGTAAACACATTTAACAGCACCTAAATGAGAAAATCAGGTGATTATCCCTCAAACAAGTACACAGCTCATTTACTCCTCTCAATGACCGGTAGTTTAATTATATCGCTGCGGCGTGCAGCCCGACTCTATATATAGAGGGTGAGAGAGAGATGAACTCGAGTCCAAAAGTGCATAATTTGTTCTCGTATGACAACGTGAGCCAAAGAAAAGTTTTGTTTAAGACCAAATCTAATTAGACAAAGACTAGATTAAGAGTATTTGACTTGGCAGAAGTCACTTAAGAGAAAGTCCATTTTTTGTGTTTAACTATCAGATGATAATGTCTTTCAAGAAAATCAATTTTCATCGAAATGGGAAAAGTAGTTTCCTTCAGTTATGAACTTGTGAAAGTCTTTTTTGTTGCTGTCATCTTAATTTTATATTTCATACACTTGCTCTAATCAAACACATATTATAATAATCTAAATAAGAGGGGCCATTTGCTTATTATATACTACGTATACTTCTTGAAATTTTATGTTTTTCTATTGATTGATACAATCTTATATCATAAGGATGTGCCAAAATCCTTTTGCCAATAGATGTCGATGATTGAATTTTAAAACCAATACCTTTTCATGTGCGATATGGTACTCCCTCCGTCCTAATTTATGTGTTGATGTTTGATTGGAAATAAAATTTAAGAACGAAAGAGGAATAGGCTTTTGAAACTTGTGATCCACAATAAGCCATATATATTTGTATGAATGTAAATTATCTTATTAAGGGTATACTAGATATTTTAAATTTAAATTATTGCTTCCTCTATTAAAAAAAGATTGACACAATTTCTTATTTGTCTATATCAAAAATATTGGCACCTTTCAAGACTTCCTTAATATGAAATATTTATAGCCAGATAAATGTTATGGCAGGTTTCAGGTCACATGTTTCAAAAGTTTTATAGCCGCACAAATGCTATGGTTTATTCAAGATCACATATCTCAAAAGCCTTCTTATTCTTTAATTATGGGTGTGCCAAGTCAAACTAGGACAATCATTTTGAAACGAATGGACTACTAAATATAGAAATGTTGTCACGACCCAAGTTCGCCCTCTGTGAACTATCGTGATGGCACCTAGTCTCTACAACTAGGTAAGCCTAACAAATTGAGGAAAAAGGAAACGAAATACGAAACTAGCAAAAACTGGGGTTAAAACATAATAAAAACGTTTAAGATGCCGCTGAGCATATACAGATACACACTCTCAAAACTGAATCAACTCCGAAAACCTGGAATCTCATAAAATCACAAGTTGTAGATACTACATAATGTTCTAACTCCATAATGTCTAATCAAAAGAAAGTACAGAAGATCTATAGCTAAAAGAGAGAATAGAGAGGGACTCCTCGATTTGCGGACACGGCAGATATACCTCGAAGTCTCTGATGATTGCCTCGCCTCACTAATAGTATGGCTGAGTCAAAGAAGCTGGATCTGCACACGAAAAACATGTGTAAGAAAGGGCATGAGTATACCACAGCGGTACCCAGTAAGTTCCAAGCCTAACATCAGTCGAGTAGTGACGAGAAATGTTAGGGCCCTACTGGTTGTATATGAATAAACGAAGTAAAACAGTGTGAGGTGCGACGATATAATTAAAGACACTAACAGTTGATAAAGAGTGAAATCACACACAATATACTCGGTACACAGACATAGCAACAGGGGATCTCCCAAGATATCATCCTGTAATCCCAAACGTAAATGTACAGAGGATCTCCCGGGATATCGTCCCGTAGTCTGAATCATGAATATGCAGGGAAAACTCCCAGAATACAAATTTGTAGTCCCAAAGTAAATATCCAATATGGGGGAATCTCCTGAATGTCGTCCCGTAGTCCCAAACGTAAAAGTGCAGGGGTGTCTCCGGGAATAACGATCCTTAGTCCCAAATTAAACACACAGAGGGATCTCGCGGGATATCGTTCCGTTGTCCTAAAGTAAACACACAACAGTCTCAGAAAGAATTTATAGTTCTATTCGAGAATTTAAGGAGGAAATTCTATTCTAACATGCTGCATAGAGTACAAGTAAGCAATTAAAGCAGGTAAGACAATTAAATAACATAAGCATGCTTTTTCTAAACTAAACAAGAGGCTTCAAGTACAATTATTACTCAATTACAAGAAAACATAGATATGTACACACTAGTCACCTCACGTACACGGAAATCATACAACATCAGTACCAAATCCTAAGAGGAATTCCCCCACACAAGGTTAGGCAAGCCACTTACCTTGAACCAGCTCAAAATCAACCCGAAACTAAGCTTTTGCCATGACTATCCATGACCGGGTGACCCAAATCTATTCAAATAACTTTAAAAATGTAAATATAACTACAAATAATGAATTTAGCTAAAGGAATCGAAGCTAAAATAAGAAAATAGAAAAATGCCCAAAAATTCTCGCCACGCTCACGTCTCGGAATCGGGTAAAAAATAAAAATTATGAACACCCATTCACTCACGAGTCTAACCATACCAAAATCACTCAAATCTGATACCAAACCTTGATCAAAATAAAAAAAACTTGGTTGGGAAACTTTGCTTAAATTCCCCTAACTTTCCACCCCAAATCCAAAATTAAATGACAAAACTAAGTTTAGATTAATGGAATACAACTAGAAAGGGATTAGAAATCGTTACACACTTATTTCCTCTTCAAAATCTTCCCAAAATCGCCTTACCCCGATCTCAAAAATTTATTTTCCAAGTTATGAAATCAAACCCTTTATTTTCATATTTCTGCCCAACGATTTTCGCATCTGCGAGGGTCCTACTGCACCTGCGGTTTCGCATATGCGGTTCCTACTCCGCACCTGCGGATTTTAATTAAAAGGCCAAGTTCCGCACCTTCGCCAATTTACCCGCATATGCGGTCCGTTTCTGCGGTCCTTGGGCCGCATCTGCGACCAGCTCCACTATTGCCTCACGCTGCACCTATGGTTCCCAAACCGCTTCTAAATTGAATTGTGAGGAGGTGCCATAGGTATTCTTGATGGGCAAGTGCGATAATTGAGTTCGAAGATGGTTGCTTCAGTGACAGTGTTATAGCGCAACAATCCGAGTGAGGAAGCTACATTGGAGTCTATAATAGACATGTGGAGCAATTACCCACATCTATTTGAAATGTCAGGTACACTTTCTAATTCGTTCGAGGACGAACGCTTGTTTAAGTGGGGGAGATTGTAATAACCCGAAATATCTTATATACTTGCTAATTTTAAGATTTGGAGAACAAATTTTATTCATAATTATTAGATCAAATACTAAGATAGTAGAATGAGATTTTATAATATATAAATATTACACTAGTTAATTGCTAGTGGGCTGAATTTATATTATATAATTGTTGGTAAATTATCTAATTTTTTGGTGGGGGCATTTAATGAAAAAGCTAGTGGGCCTAGTCTCATGTGTTAGAAGGGAAATATGCGCCAAGGGTTTTATTCCTGAGGGTAGTTGAAACAAAGAAATAAAGAAGGTCTACGAATAGAAATTTGGCCGCAGTACAATAAGAGACATAGATGGTGTTTGGCTAAGCTTATAAGCTGGTCAAATTGGATTATTAGCACTTTTTAGCTTATCTACGTGTTTAGTAAAATTAAAAATACTTATAAGTTAAGTGTTTATAAGCCAAAAATAAGCTAAAAGTCATAAGTTGGTCTTCTCCAACTTATCAAATTTCAGTTTATAAGCACTTTATGGTTGACCAAAATATTTACTATTCTATCAATAAAATACTTCTTTTTAAAATAGAATTCTTCGTATATCCAGTTCTTCAACTGCTGATTGTTAATTTCAGCACTTTTATCCAAACACGTAACTGCTTATTTTTTAAATCAGCTAAGTGCTTTTCATCACCTAATGCTTATCAGCTACTCTAAATCAGCTAAGCCAAACAGACTAATAGAAGCTTGGAATCAGTATTCAATTTTATTTTTCTTGGCGTTTTCCGCGCCGGGATTCGTTAATCGCCCGGCACGCAGGCGAAATTAGTATTCAATTTACAACACTATTAAGAGGTTAATGAGGAGCAAATACTTGTTGTTTCCTCTCGTCAGCCAACAAAGAATACGCAATTCCCTTAGTCCAGGTACTACTAATTCTTGTATAATTTCTTAACTGATTTTGGCCAACTAGTAATGATGACAATTGAAATTAATTATTGGGCAATGATTAGTGCACTAGAATTAGATATAAAATAGTGAATTTTAAAAGTTGCTAAAGTAAACTATGTACGAATTTGCAGTTTTGGTTCCTACTATTTAATTAGGGGATAAAATAATAGAATAATTATTGTTACAACTGAGGGAATATCATGATTGTAGTAATAAAGACTCATGTAATACTAAATAATGAAAATAGTAGTAGGCTTCATTAGCTTGAGAAACCAGCGATCATGAAGGTGAATCTCAGAACGGTTAGGTTATGTTGGAAGTCGCTGGTTTGCCAAATTTTCCCATTCTTGAGAGTACCTCGTTTTTGCATTTAATCGTGTATTGATTTTTATTAACTAGATTGAAGGTTCGTTTTGATTTTGACTTATTTTAAAATTGTGAAAAAAATTATTCTCTGCCTGGTCCATGTGTTGGGACAAGCGTGCGCTTGGCAGAACCGGTGGTCTTAGACTAGCCGCAAATGTACTATTTTATATAAAAAAAATATAATACAAAAAAAAGAAATATTTTTATAAGTTGTTTGATGGCATGATATTGAGTATAATACGGTTGTGTGCCATGATAATGAGTTTAATACGGCTGTGCGCCGTGATATTGAGTTGATACGGCTGTGCGCCATGATATTGAGTTTGATACGGCTGTGCGCCATGATATTGAGTTTGATACGGCTGTGCGCCATGCATTTGAGTTTGATACGGCTGTGCGCCATGATATTGAATTTGATAGTTGGATACAGCTGTGCGCCATGATATTGAGTTTGATACGGCTGTGCGCCATGATATTCAGTTTGATAGTTAATACGGCTGTGCGCCATGATATTGAGTTTGATACGGCTGTGCGCCATGGTGTTTAGTTGATATGGCTGTGAGCCATGATATTAGGGCATTGTGTATGCCTTTGTACATCATCCGAATATTGTGTATACTTTTTGATATATTTTGGCCATTGTGTATGCTTCAGTGAGCATTATGTATACTCCGTTACATATTTCTAGGCATTGTGGCGTCGTTTTGGATTTATAGTGGTATTTGGTTAATTTCTTTTACTGCAGTTATAGCAAGCTCTTAGTGTGTAGTTGGTTAATATATGTGTGTTCTTGTTAGATAATTGTTATTAACTCCGTTGATACATATATATTGTGTTATTATATAATTATAATATTCAGTATGTTGTTCTTATTGTGGTGTATTTGTATTTTTCAACACTTGTCTCAGAGGTATCCAAAGTGGCGGGTCGAGGATCTTACTGAGTTATATTTACGTATAACTCACTCCTTACTTGCATGTCCATGCAGATACTATTGGTAGAGACGAAGCTAGTAGCTGACGAGTTCGGTAGAGTTGACTCAGTTATTGAGGTGAGCCAGCGCATTGTTCGTTGAGGATACCAAAAGAGTCTTTATCATTTATTCATATGATGTCTTGTGTAATCCTCTTAGATGCTCCATGGTCTAGTGTAGGATTTGGGCTAGAGTGTTCTTGTTCAGTTCTTAGTTGTTATTATTCATAAATAATTATGGAACAAATTGGGGTATTAATCATTTGCTTTTAATTATCAAGTTGTTGGAACTTATGTTTATTTCGGTTGAGGTTGAATAAAAATAGAATATATGGTATAAGTTGGTTCGCCTGGCGGGTAGCGTTAGCTGGGTGCCAGTCACGTCTAGGAGGTATTTTGGGATGTGACACCCCTGGGGCAACATGAATCATAAACCGCCCCTTGGGCGTAACATCACTCAGAATCAACCTCTCGGGCAAACCACACAGTCACTCATAAATATCCCCTCAAGCACGATATGAATCAAGAATAGCCCATCGGGCATAACATCACTATATACAATAAAAGTCAAGGAGCCAAATTTTCAGGTCTTAAACTGGATTGTGAATTCGAGTTCGGGAAACTCGAAGTGGTGGTTAGAGCCGGCTAAAGAAAACCTACCTTGAGGAAGTTGATCAAAGGCCTAGCATGGCCTACATCGAGGATAGCATAATATCGAAGTCAAAACTTGTCATGACCCAGATTTTCGATCCTTAGGAGTCGCGATGGCGCCTACTAGTGAAAACTAGGCAAGCCAACATTTTGAACAATTTATCCTTTTCATATTTAATCCTTTAACAATTTGTAGCCAGCATTTTATGAAATAGCAAAATTTATAAGCAGAAGACTGTAATAATATTTTAATAAAGATACCAACGCCGATCCATACATAAACTACCCAAGACTGGCATCACAAATCCAAAGACTGTCTAAGAATACTACAGATAAAGGTCCGAAAGATTTATTACAATAATGTTTCGGAAGCACGTGAAAGAAACAGAATAAAAGGGATAGGTGAAGATGCCAAGGCCTACGGACGCATGCAGGATCACCTCGGAATCTCCGTATAGACGGAAGGCAGCCACCCAAGCTAATGTCCAGGGTGTAGTTTCAGCACAACCGACCCCATGTGCTGGTAAGTGCTTAGCCTAACCTCGGAGAAGTAGTGACAGAATAAGACCAGACTACCAAATAAACCTTTGCAGTTAAATCATATGCAACGAAAAATAAAATTAGAAATGTACAGTTAACAATGGGACGGGGGAAACATGCTGCGGGGTAATCGAATAATAACAGAAGAAAAACAAATAAATATAAGGACCACCACAGTTCAATTGAAGATAGGAAAGGGGAAACATGTTGCGGGGTACAACAAGGATCAACAGAAACCAACAATTAAATGTAGAGAAACCATAGCTTAGTTATCAATAAAATCAGGAAATCAAGGGCAAGTGCACGACATCACCCTTCATACTTTAACACTCTCTCACAAATAACATGCATGGTATCATAGTTGACTGTAAATTTGTACCCAACATGATCCAGTTTCATATTAAATTCCAAATAATTTCGTCAAGAGAGACTTTGAAGAATCAAATATATCAATGACGTATGATGACAATTTCCTTATCACTTCAATATGATATGCTACCAACAACTCTAAAAAAGTTGAGATATTGCCTCCACGTAGGTAAATCCTTCTTGACAACCAAATGATCAAATAGTAATAGAGACATGGATATGCATGTTAGGTGCAAGGCAACAAAACATATAAAAATACATGATACACATAAAAGAAGTCACATGAACATCCAAGAATGTGACTCTCATACCACTGCACATAAACATTTCAATCGCCCCAGGCCATCATATAACATCCCTAAAATGGCACCCTTATTTCGCCGAATGCGAACATAACAATGAAACGCCTCCTTTACTTCTTCACATGCATATATCGCCACCCTTATTTCGCAACAAAAATATCAATAGTGAAATGCCATCCTTATACTCCACACCACATCAATAGTGAAATGCCACCCTTATGCTCTATACAATATCAACGGTAAAATTCCACCATTATACTCTACACAAACTCAACAGTGAAATGCCACCTTTGTATTCCATACAACATTGACAGTCAAATGCCACCCATATACTCTACAAAAGAATAATCAACCCGCTGTCACGACCCAAACCAACCTGGTCGTGATGGCACCTAATGTGGTACTAGGTAAGCCGGCGCATTTCCAAAACCAATCAATATTTTCATTCTTAAGATAAAATCAAAGCTATTTAACGATAAACCTTCATAACGTGTTTAAATCAAAATAACAGTGCGGAAAAAAAGTCCGACATCGGGGTGTCATTAGTCAAGAGCATCTACTACAACCGTCTTACAACAACAAGACTAACATAGCATGGAAGTAACCAATTACAACTAAGGGAGAATAAGGAGGGAGAAAAGCAGGGCTATGATCGCTAGGCAGGTAACTTGCTAACTCTGATGGACCTGGCAGTGAGTAATCAACACCTGCTACTGGGTTCTAAAACACCTGAATCTGCGCATAAGGTTCACGGAGTAATTTGAGTATGCCAACTTAGTAAGTAATAAAAGTGAATAAAGAATGAGCAGTAGAAAACAAACAAAATCCACATCATAAAAAAACTCAATAAGCACAACATGCTTTCAAATCAGTATATGAGTCAAATCATCTCATTTAAAATCCCGTTTTCGGTAAAAATCATTTAAAGATACTTTTCAAAAATTTCAATAGAGGTTCAATGCAATTTGTAGTAAAAGTGATGAAAATCATAATCGTCCCCTCGGGCAAAACATAGTTCGTACACAGCCCCTGGGGCAAGATGAATCATAAACCACCCCTCGGGCATAACATCACTCCTAATCAACCTCTCCAGCAAACCTCACAGTCACTCGTAAACAGCCCTTCAAGCACAACATGAATCAAGAATAGCCCATCGAGCATAACATCACTATATACAATAAAAGTCAAGGAGCCAGATTTTGAGGTCTTAAATTGGATTGTGAAACCGAGTCCGGGAAACTCGAAGTGGTGGTTAGAGCCGGCTAAAGAAAACCTACCTTGAGGAAGTTGATCAAAGGCCTGGCATTTGTCTTTTTGTTTTTGTCTCGTAGTTCCTGTTGTAGGATTCCTTTGTCTTTTCCTTGATATTTTGTTGCTTATCTTTTCAGTCTTCATCTTCTTCTTCGAATTGAATTTCTGGGACTATATTTTTCTCTCCTTGGCATTTTGAACATATATGCTCTGAGTAGATTGGACTAATTTGTTTGCAATACCTTGTCATTAAATTTTGAGAAATAAATTCTCCTCTAATAGCTCTTGTGATAGGTGCTTCCTCTGGTTGGATTAACGTTTTGATCCACCTCCGTATCTCTTCCATGTCATTTTCTCTTAGGTTTTTTGAGTGGGTGTAGATCATTGTGTGTTCTCGGGATTGGTATCCCCAGATAGGTTTTTCATCTACATAGTTGTTGACTAATTCACTAAGAATGGTTGATAATCCTATGATTCTTTTGTTCGAGTAAAATGATGGTATATCTGGTTTGGGTATTTCTGGCTGTATTTGTACATTTTCTGGGATTATCATTTCCCTAGTTAGTCCTAATTTGATAACTTGGATTATTGGTTTTATCTCATTGTAGAGTATTTCGGCTGGTGCTACATAAAATTTTATGTAAAACAAGTCTCCTTTGGTAATTCTTTTGTAGGTGATGAAGGCACTATATAGCTCTGGTATTGTAGCTATTTCTTGTCCGGTTTGTGTGTACACTGTACTTAACAGTCCATAGTTGTAACATGTTTTCACTAGATTTGCATTTGTCCCTGGTTGGGCAATCAGTCGGTTATATCCTTGTAATGGTTGTGTTATGTAATCTGTTTTTGGGTTTTGGGTTGTTTTTGATCTTGGGTTTAGGTTCAAGAAGGTTTGAATCTTGTGGATATTCTGGATATAGCTGTTAGTGATATAGTCGTAGGTTTGTTTTTCATGGTTTAGGCTTTCTCTATAACTAGTGGTTTGTGGTGTTGGTGTCAAAGGATTTTGGGATTTTGGGGTATATGGTTTGTTGAACATGGCGTTCATATTTGTGTTGGTATATTTTCCTTTTCCTGTTGCTGATGTTGATGTACCTGCAGCTGTATGTAAAATAGTGTTAGTTTGTAGGTTTTGGGTTTTTAGGTGTTTCCCAACATCACCTTCTAGGTCCGCATGTTTTGAGCCATGCTGCTGGCTTAGTTCCGCATGTTTTGAGCCATGCTGCTGGCTTAGGTTGTTTGCCTCTATAGTCTGTAACCTTTTTTGTACCTCTGTCATTTGTAGTGACAGTGTACTAAATAATGAGAATAGTTGGTTTTGTGTAGTTTCTTCTTCATCTGTCTGTGTACCTTTGTCTTGATAGGTAATCTGCAATCACATTTTTGTTAGTAGGGATTACTTCTATTGTAAATGTAAAATTTAATATGTTTAGTACGAGTCTTCGTATTTCCTTTGTTGTAACTGAATCTTGTACTTTTTTAGTTATCCACCATTTAACTTGTGTGTTATCTGTTCTAACAATAAATTTATTATATACTATATATGGTTCAAATGATAATAAACATTTATATAAAGCTAATAATTCTTTCCTATTTATTTCCCATTTTGTTTGTGGTTCTGTAAATGATCCTGAATAATATCTACAGTGGTGTTCTATCTTTTCATTCTTATATTTGTATTTAAGTATTCCTCCATAACTATGGTCACTTGAATCTGTTTCTACTATATATATAAATTCTCTATTTTCATCTGGAAAATATAGTTTTGGTAATTTTTTACACATATCTTTTATTTTTTGTATATATATTTTATCTTTTTCATCGAAATGGTATTCTACATCTTTCTTTAATTTCTTTTGTAAAGGTTTTAAATTTTCTGCTAACTTAGGTATATATTCTCTAACTTGGTTAACTAATCCTAAGAATGATTGTAATTTCTTTTTTGTATCTAAGGTTTCATTTAAATTTATTATTTTTTGTACTATGTGTGTTTGCATTTTTACTCCATTTTTATCTATTTGGATTCCTAAGAATTCTATCTGGTTTTTTAGTATCTCTGCTTTACTTTCACTTAGGCTAATTCCTGAGGATTCTACAATATGTATAAATCTTTCTAGTAATTTTATATGCTCATCTTGCGTTCTAGAGTAAAAATGAAAATAGCTAAAATATAATAATATTTATAATATTGTAAATTAGCTTTTGTCACTACCCAGATTTCTCATCATTGGGAGTTGTGATGGCACCTACTAGTGAAAGCTAGGCAAGCCAACCTTTTGAACAATTTACCTTTTTCCCATTTAATCCTTTAACAATTAATAGCCAACATTATATAAAATTGAAAAATTTATAAGCGGAAGACTTTAATAATATTTTAATAAAGATACTAACGCCAATCCATACATAAACTACCCAAGACTGGTATCACAAATCCACAGACTATCTAAGAATACTACAGATAAAGGTCCGAAAGATTTATTACAATACTGTTTTGGAAGTACGTGAAAGAAACAGAATAAAGGGGATAGGAGAAGACGCCAAGGCCAGCGGACGCCTGCAGGACCACCTCAGAATCTCCGTATAGACTGAAGGCAGCCATCCAAGCTAAGGTCCAAAAGCTATTGTGTCGGGATCTGCACACAGTGCAGAGTGTAGTATCAGCACAACCGACCCCATGTGCTGGTAAGTGCCTAGCCAAACCTCGGAGAAGTAGTGACAGAATAGGACCAGAATACGAAATAAACCATTGCAGTTAAATCATATACAGCGGAAAATAAAATCAGAAATGTACAGTTAAGAATGGGAGGGGAAAACATTATGCGGGGTAATCGAATAATAACAGAAGAAAAACAAATAAATATAAGGATCACCACAGTTCAATTGAAGATAGGAAGGGGGAAACATGTTGCGGGGTACAACAAGAATCAACAGAAACCAACAATTAAATGCAGAGAAACCATAGCTTAGTTATCGATAAAATAAGGAAATCAAAGGGAAGTGCATGGCATCACCCTTCTTGCTTTAACACTCTCTCACAAATAACATGCATTGTATCACCCTTCTTTCTTTAACACTCTCTCACCAAAACAATGCACGACATCATCCTTCGTGCCTTACACTCTTCCTCACCCAAACAACAACCACAACACAATTTGGGCAAGGAAATCAATAACATCACAACAAAATCAAATAACATCAGGAAATGATATAAGAAAGAGTAAAGAACACCATAACTTAATTATCAACAAGAATCAAGAAAATCAAGGACAAGAGCACGGCATCACCCTTCATGCTTTTACTCTCGTCCTCACCGTAAAATCAATATAAATAGCACGGCATCACCCTTGGTGATTTTACTCTTATCCTCACCATAAAATTAATATAATCGGCACGGAATTGTACATCATGTGGCACGACATCACCCTTCGTGCTTTACACTCTTCCTCACAAAAATCATACACAGCACCACCCTTTGCGCTTTAATACTCTCTCACCAAAACAATGCACGGCATCACCCTTCGTGCTTTACACTCTTCTTCATCCACACAACAAACACAAACAATAAGGCCAAGGAAATAAATGAATCATAATAAAATCCCGGCAAGGGAACAATGTCAAAGCAATAACATCCCGACAAGGGAACAATATTAAAAGCAACATTGTCCCGACAAGAGAGCAATACCATAATCCTCTTCTCATTTTCACATTTACTCCACAACTAGATTCACAATTTGAGTCAATGCTCTAAAAGGTTCAATGGCCATTTATACATCCACAAATCACTTTACAACTTGAGCCAACACTCTTCAATGTTCAAATATCAATATTCTTTCAACAGACGTTACTCAGCAATAGCAATCATCACATTAGGCATGAACAATAGAAACAGAGTCACATTAATCATAACATAAGACAACGGGCATGCTTGACACCAACATATAGATACTCGTCACCCTGCCTATACGTCATACTGAACCAATAACACATAGCAAATAGGATACAAATCTGAATCCCTCAAGCTAAGGTTAGACCAAAAACTTACCTCGATGCCACGAATACAATTCAAGCCTCAACTATTGCTTTACCTCTTGAGTCCACCACCAACTTGCTCGTATCTAGCCATAAGTTACTTAATAATATTAATACGTGCTAAATGAATCAATTCTAATTCATGGAAATAAGTTTTCTAATTTTTTTTCTAAAAAGTCAAAAATTTACCCTGGGCCCGCTTGGTCCAAACCCGAAATTCTGACCAAAACCCATTTACCCATTAACTCATGAACTCAAATATATAATTTGTTTTGAAATCGCACTTCAAATCGAGGTCCAAATCTCTAAAATTTGAAAAACCTAGGTTCTACCCAAAACACCCAATTTCCCTCATGAAAACCTTTGATTTTGAGTTGAAATCATGTGAAAATATGTTAAATATTGAAGAAAACAAGTTAGAAATAACTTACAATTGATTTGGAGAAGAATTTGTTTTTGAATAATCGCCCTAGTGTATTTGAGTTTTGAAAATATATAAAAAATGGTAGAAAATGCGTCTAAGTGTGAATTTACAGGTCTCTGATGTCACAATTATGACCAGAGTCCGCAATTGCGAACCCCTCAGAAAACTGGGACTTTCGCATTTTTGACCCAATCAGCTTTTCGATCCTCTGTGGATTTGCGAGAGACCATAAAAACTTCATACGGACTTGCTCGTGCATTCAAATCACCAAACTAACATCAACAACTATGAATTTAGCATCAAAATTATGAAATTACTTAAGAACATCAAATTCTCCAATTTTTCTCAAATAAGGTCCGATTAATGTCATTTCAAGTCCGTTTCTTACCAAATTTCACAAACTCATCTTAAATAACATATAAGACCTGTACCGAGCTCTAGAACCAAGGTATGGGCCAGATACCATAAAATTTAAAACACATTCCATTTTCAAAAACTCATATATTTTTTAGAAAATAGTTTTCTTTAAAAATTCATTTCTCGGGCTTGGAACCTCGGAATCCGATTCCGGGCATACACCCAAGTCCTGTATTTTCTTACAGACATCCCGGGATCGTCGGAACACGTATCCGGGTCCGTTTGCTCAAAAAGTTCATCAAAGTCAACTTAAATTTATTTTAAAGGCAAAATTCATCATTTTCCGCAATGTTTAAAATAATGGCTTTTCGACTACGCGCCCAAACTGCGCACGCCAATCTAGGTGAGGTAAAAAGGAGGTTTTTAGGCCTCGAAACACTGAATTTGGTTCTAAAACAAGTGATGACTTATTGGGTCATCACATTCTCCACCTCTAATACAACCGTTCGTCCTCGAACGGACATAAGAAGGAAGTGCCTAAGTCGGGGAAAAGATGGGGATAACGGCTCTGCATATCAGACTCAGACTCCCAGGTCGATGCCTCAGCAGGCTGATCTATCCACTGAACACGAATAGATGGGAATCTCTTTGATCTCAACTGACGAACCTGCCGGTCTAGAATAGCTACCGGCTCCTCCTCATAGGACAAATCCTTGTCCAACTGGACAGTGCTGAAGTCTAACATGTGGGATGGATCGCTGTGATACTTCTGAAGCATGGACACGTGAAACACTAGATGCACAGCTCATAAGCTCTATGGCAACGCAAGTCTGTAAGCCATCTCTCCCACTCGATCAACAATCTCAAATGGGCCATTGAACCTAGTGATAAGCTTTCCCTTCTTTCCAAATCTCATCAGGCCCTTCATAGGCGACATCTGAAGCAATACCCGCTTACCGACAATGAATGCCAAATCACGAATCTTACAGTCGGCATAACTATTTTTCTAGGACTGCGTTGTACGAAGTCTATCCTGAATGATCATGACCTTGTCCAAGGCATCCTGTACTAGATCCGTACCCAACAACTGAGCCTCTCCTGGCTCAAACCATCCAACCGGCGACCGACAGCGTCTACCATATAAAGCCTCATAAGGAGCCATCTAGATACTTTACCTTGTAGTTGTTGTTGTAGGCAAACTCCGCTAAAGGAAAAAACTAATCCCACAAGCCTCCAAAGTCAATGACACAAAATCAAAGCATATACTCCAAAAATTGAATAGTGCGCTCGGACTGCCCGTCCGTCTGAGAATGAAGTACTGTGCTCAACTCAACCCTTATGCCCAACTATCATTGAACTACTCTCAAGAAATGTGAGGTAAACTGCGTACCTCGGTCCGAGATGATGGACACGGGCACACCATCAAGACAAAAGATCTCCCGGATATAGATCTCAGCTAACCTATCAGAAGAATATGAGATTGCCATAGGAATGAAATGTGCTGACTTGGTCAGCCTATCAACAGTAACCCACACTGCATCAAATTTCCTGTGAGTTCGTGGGAGTCCAACAACAAAGTCCATAGTGATACGCTCCCACTTCCACTCAAGAAGCTCAATCTTCTGGAACAAACCACCAGGCCTCTAATGCTCGTACTTAACGTTCCAACAATTCAAACACTAAGCCACATACAAAACATGTCCTTCTTAATTCTCCTCCACCAATCATACTGCCGTACATCCTGATACATCTTGGCGGCGCCCAGATGAATAGAGTACCGGGAACTATGGGCCTCCTCTAGAATCAACTCTCGAAGTCCATCTATAATTGGCACACAAACTCGACCCTGCATCCTCAAAACTCCACCATCTCCTAGTGTGACCTGCTTGGCATCTCCGTGCTGCACCATGTATCAAATAGCACATAAATGAGGATCATCATACTACCGATCTCGGATACGCTCCAAGAAAGATGAGCGAGCAACTGTGCAAGCTAATATACGGCTGTGTTAAAAAACATCCAACCTCATGAACTGATTGTCTAAAGCCTGAACATCCAAAGCAAACAGTCTCTCACTGACCGAAATATATGCGATATTGCGCATACTGGATGACTTCCTACTCAAAGCATCGGCCACCATGTTGGCCTTTCCTGGGTGATATAAGATGGTGATATCATAGTCCTTTAATAGATCCAACCACCTTCTCTGCCTCAAATTTAACTCTTTCTACTTGAACAAATATTGCAGGCTCTTGTGATCCGTGAACACCTCACACGCCACACCATATAGATAATGTCTCCAAATGTTCAACGCGTGAACAATCGATGCTAACTCCAAATCATGAACTGGATACTTCTTATCATGAATCTTCAACTGCCACAAAGCATATGCAATGACCTTGCCATCCTGCATCAACACTGCACCAAGCCCAATACGGGATGCATCACAACAAACTGTAAAATGACATGGTCATCGAAGATTTGGAAGGTTGACCGGCGAACGCAGTTTCTGCATTCTTGAAAGACTTAATCGATGGCAGTACATTTACCTTGGAGAATGGGAATCGTCCATGCATTGAATGAAGTCATAATACACAAGTTTGTGGGAGGCCCCGATTGCCCGACAAGCTTACGCCACATGATGCATCATTAGTGTGGTGTTGCTGTAAGAAGCTCGAGGATTCAAGTGTCAAATCATTTCCCATCACTTCGTTCTGGGAAATCCAGAGACTATCTGTATGGGGCAAAAATTAGAGGGCCTAATTTCTTCAACTACCTACTTAATTATGTATTTTTATTTCCGAAATCGGAAATTTTATTAGATAAATAATCAATGCATTAAAATTATTGAAACATACAATTTAAATATAATAGATGATAAAAGTGTATAAATGCTAAGCAAAACCATAAATGACTTCTAGATTATCCCAAAACCCGATGTCACAAGTGCAAAAGAGTCTACTGAAGAGTACAATAATAATACAACATCTGCCTGAAATATATAATAGGCAGGTTAAAGTAAATAAATAAGAAGGAGACTCTGTGGGCTGCGGTGCGGGTCATAAAAAATATCTCACCATAAAGTCCCCTCAGTAATTGTGCATATGCTCCAAGATGGACACTAAATGAACCTGTTAGATCCTGCATATTTAGTGCAAAAGTGTGGCATGTGTATGTAGATCAACGAGTACCGAGTAAGTATCTAGCCTAATCCCAGAGAAATAGAGACTAGGGGTTGACATGACACTTACTAGTGGTCTAATAAATCAATATAATAGCTCATAACAGATATGAAGCACAACAGTTGCAGTAAGATAAAAACTGTAATTAACATAACCCTCCAAAAATTTCTTTTGACGGTATAAATCCATCAAATCTCATGTGCCATCCAAGCATATTAGAAATATCAAGTGAAGTTTCAAACGGATAAGGAATACCATATAAATGCCAGGCCTTGATGGTTGGCTATAATGTCGTGTTTTAGTCGCTTATTGAACTCCAATTTACTACACTTTAACTAATTTTGAGCTTTAATTGCTAGTGTTTTGCACTAATTGTATGTTTTATGCTTTGTAGGAGTTATTCTATGTGATGTAGATATTATGGAATGATTTTGAGTGATTTGGAGCTTTAAAGTTTGAGTAAAAGCCCAAGGTATTAAGCTAGGATCACGTTCAAGGGTCGAGGACCAAGCCTAGATATCAAATAGCGAGCAAAACGAATTACTCTGAGAATCCAGCACAATTGCGGCACATGGGGCGATGTCTGGCACGCCATGGTTGCCCATAATTTGCTTCCACTGAAATTGCAAGGACTCTGACAAACCCCACTATCCCCCACCACTCCGCGTGATGTGTAACCCCATGCAGCGTGCCTGTGAAGTTTTTACATATCCAATGTCCTTTTTCGCGTAGGAAAAGTGTTTTCAACTTAGTATAAATACATGTAAAAACGTTGTTTGACTTTTGACATATCTTAGACCAAAGGAAGCCATGGAGGAGGTGGAGAAGCAAAAGCTCAAGGATTTCATCATTCAATCTTCACTCAGGACAAATGTTTGGATCATTTTATGTTTGATTTAAACATATTTGTGATGAATTGGTCCATGTATATGGAGTAGTTATCTTTAGGATTTGATGGATTCTTTGTGTTAATACTTGTTTGTGTTTAATTAACTCTTGTTTTATGTATTTAATAATTTTGGATAATTTAATCATTCCATCTATATTCACTAGAATGCAATCGAGAGAGGCATAACTTGTGATATCGTTGCATTCTATTTACTTGCTTGAATTCATTGATTTTTCTTAGTATTTGAAATAGGCTAATTGAATTGTTCATTAAACCTAGTTAGGAGGATAATCGAGAGAGGTTCTCCTAAAGACCAATCAACTACGAATTCGTGTACATCCTCACGAGCTTAAATTGATTCATCTTGTGAGGTTGAAACTTAATCAAGAGAAGAGTTTCTACTAAACAATTGATTTAATAACCAAGTGAATTCGAGAGACTCACTTGAGCATTAGAAGTAAATTATCTAGAGTTAGATCCCAAACACTTGTCTTGCACCAATCCTATCAACCCTATCTTCTCCCTATTGGTAACCTTCCTTGCTCATTACCTGCATTGCTTGTTATTAGCCAATATTTAATTTTTGTTTTAATCACATAATTCTCAATTGTTGATCATCTTAGATAGAAAACTAGCTATAAACTACGAATATATTTTTTAACTCCAATCCATATGGATACGATATTATAATTTAATATATTTGACTAGCAAGCATATTTTTGTGTATGTTCTGCGCTCGTTAAATTTTGGTGCCGTTATCGGGGACTGGCAATCAATAGTGTTTGAAATGGTTTGTAGTTCTAATTAAAGAATTTTTCTTTTTATTTATTATTTTTCTGTTTTTACGATTAGGTGTTCTTTGACTGTGCACATGTTAGATTGGTGCATGACTCAATTTCAGGGAAAGATGTTCAACCATACAACCCAGAAATCAGGAAACAACTGCGACAGTTGAGAAATGAAAGAAATCTCCCTGAAAAATTAAGAAGTTTGGTCAATCCTCAACAAAAGAAAATATGGTTGGAGACGATGATAATATAGATTTGGCTGCGAGAGAGGCATCTCAACTCAAAGAGAAAGCTGCAAGGGATGCTGAGTATGCAGCCCTTAGAGATGCACAAATTGCCTATGAAGAGGACAATGCTCGAAGAATGGCTAAGTATCAGCCCTTGGGTGTAGACCAGTTCGGAAACATAGCTCCCAGCCAAGGAAGACCATTTGGCGATTCTGCTAGACCGGAATACAACCAAGGTTTATCAAGTGTGAGACCACCTACAGTTGCAGCTAACAATATTGAGTTGAAGCAAGGGTTGCTCCGAACCCTTCAAAATTTTTTTGTCTTTAGAGGAAAGTAGAACGATGATCCAAACAATTATCTAATGGACTTCAAGGAGATATGAACACTTTTTAGTACAATGGTGTGCCACAAGATGCAGTTTACTTAAGGGCATTGTCCTTCACATTCAAAGATGATTCAAAACATTGGTTTTTCGAATCTTGACCGATGGAATTATTAGAACATGGGAGGAGATGACCAGAAAAAGTCTTGCTAAATATTTTTCCTAAGCTATGACGGGCATGTTTAGAAGATATATCCATAACTTATGCCAGAATATGACTGAATTTTTGTTTGAATCCTGGGATAGGTTTAAGGAGATAGTGCAAAACAGTCAACATAGTGGAATTGCTCTAGGGATGCAACTCCATATTTTTTTAGATATTTGACATCGGCCACACGCAGAACATTGAGAAAAACATATGATGGTATGTTGATGAAGAAAACAGCAGAGGAGATAGTTAAAATTCAAGATGAGTTATCTGAAGATGCAAATTAGTGGCCTTCCGAGATTGCTAAAACAAGAAGATCAATTGGCGTTGACGAAATTGATACTAATACATCTGTGCAGGTACAACTTGATGCCATGGACAACAAAATAAGGAATTTAACCTTAGCCTCGATACATAATGAGCCTCATGCAGCCTGTGATATATGTGGAAGAGGACGCCCTACTCATGGGTGTTAAGTTTTAATGTAGGAAATGAATGTTTTGGGTAATTATAACTTCAATGCAATGGGTCAAAAAAACCATAGTTTTTTATGGATTTTACCTGGGGGTACTGCAAATCATGGCAACGAAACAACCCCAGGTTTAAGGGACAATGTGCTCCAGGATTCCAAAATCAGCAGAGGCAGCAACTTCAGCCTCAACAATAAAATCAGTATGGGTTAGAAGATCTAAAGAAATCACTTACAATCAAGACAGATGAGAGACTTTAAGCTCAAAGCTCAGCTATACGGGAACATGGTGTTGCTGTCAAAGAAATTGGAACAGGTTTTTGGAGCTTAGAGAGACAAGTGGGACAGATAGACCTTATATTGTCTGAGAGAATCTCAGGTACTCAACTAGCTGGTAATGAAAATAATCCCAAAGAAATGGTGAATTTTATTACCTTGAGAAACGGGCAAGTATTGAAATAACCCACTCCATTCCAAAAGGAGGTGATGCCTGAAAAACAAAATAGGAAGGAGCTAAAAATTTGAAGATGATAAGAAGAAGAAAGGTAAGAAGGGAGCTGACAAAAAGAAGATGGCAGAAACTTCAAGAAGGGACGAATCTAATAAAGAGAGCGAGCATATGTCTGTTCTTCCTTTTACCTAAAATTTTTACAAAGAAATGTTGGATAAGCAGTATGAGAGATCTCTAGATATGCTGAGACAGGTTAATGTAAATTTTCTATTCATAGAAGTTCTTGAAGAAGATCCTTGCGAAGAAGAGGAAGATGGAAGAAACCTCAATGGTCAAGCTCACAGAGCATTGCTGTGCAATCATGCAAAAAATACTCCCACAAAAGTGTAGAGATCCAGGGAGTTTTACAATACCTTGCTCTTTAGGCGCTCTTAAGTTTGATAAGTCGTTATATGATTTTAGTGCCTCAATTAATATAATACCATTGTAAGTTCACAGAAAAGTGGAGAATGATATTGGATATATAAGGTTTTCACCAACATCTATGCCGCTGGCAGACCAAAAAACTATAATACTCGAGGGGATAGTCGAACCAAGCGATGGGTTGCGACGAGCACTAGGTGCCAGTCGTGGCCATCCGATTTGGGTCGTGACAAAAGTGGTATCAGAGCAGTTATGTCCTAGGGTTGTCTGCAAGCTGTGTCTAGTTGAGTCTTGTTTATAAATATGTTGTGCACCACGTTGTATAAACAGAAAACTACAGGGCATTTAGGGATCGGTTACCCTTCTGTCACGACCCTAACCCCGGTTATGATGGCGCCCAACACACAGCTAGGAAAGCCCGACCATTCGACGACATTAACCCAAATTCTTACTCAGATTATAGATCAATAACACAGGGAATTTACTAAGTAATTACATTCAAGTTCATAATTTATATTAAAAGCTACGGAAGTTCAATTAAAATATCACAACATAGCCCAATAGAATCCGGTGTCTCAAATACGATCCTCTAATATAGAATATTCCCATAATACAAGACTGTTTAGAAAAAAATACGGAGTAAAAAGATAGAGATATAAGGGAGAGATCAAGGCTGCGAACGCCATGCAGCTACCTCGATACTCCCGGATGATGCTGTGCTGCTAATCAAGTCCTCACTCAGCCTGTTGGTACCTGGATCTGTACGCAAGGTGTAGGGAGTAATGTGAGTACTCCGACCCAGTGAGTAATAAACATAAATAAAGGCTGAGAGTAAGAAATCATGGAATAATACAAAGTAAGCTATAAATAGCAGTCCAGAACATTTAATCAATAAGCAACAACCAATGAAATAAGGTACAGAAATACTATGACAAGTAAACCAGATAAGTATCAAATGAATTAATGCAATGCAACACATAGAATGATACACTCTAGTACCCGCTGCGGCGTGCATCCTGATCCATTTATCATCGACGGCGCTCACTGGGGGTGTATACAGACTCCGGAGGGGCTCCTACAGCCCAAGTGCAAATAATCAAGCCATCTCGTGGCACCAACTAGGCTCTCGGCCTCAATATCAATATAATACCGCTGCGGCGCGCAGCCCGATCCATGCTCAGTCCAGAAATTCATATAAGCCTCTCTTGCAATATTAAAATAATAGGTTCTCAACTCAGAATGTCAATAAAATAGTGTTTAAGTTTTCAAATCTTAGAAAGATGGCTATGCATTTCAAAACAAAATTAAAACTTATAACTGAAATCAATTAACATGTCAAATAATGTGAAAATAGTGATAGCAATCCCTGAAGAATTCAAATAATCGGCACAAAGCCCAAATATAACAATTTAGTCCAAGTACGATGATTGTCAAACAAGTCTTAGTCGAAAACACTGTATAAACATCACTCAGGATAGACCAAGTCACAATCCCCAACCAAAAATGACCCCGCACTCGTCATAGAGCACGTGTCTCGCCTCAATATAGCGTACAATGTGAAATTCCGGGGTTTCAAACCCTTAGGATATCATTTACACCTATTACTCACCTCAAGCCAGCCAAATGTCTAGCTCGCTATGCCTTTTCCTCTCGAATCGACCTCCTCGTGCATCGAATCTGATCAAAACCACTAGGAATACGTTACAATAGGCTAAGGGAACATAACTCAATCGACAAGACTCAAAAAAATATCAAAATCACGAAATTGACAAAACCCGAGCCCCGGGCCCGCTTCTCAAAAAATCAGAAAATTCACATCACCGGATTCCTTATCTCGCTACGAGTCTATACATATCAAATTTACCAAAATCCGAGCTCAAATGCTCCATCCAACTCCAAATTTCCATTCAAAAAGTCAAAGCCTGGGTCTTCCATTTTTAATCAAATTTCCATGAATTTAAGTGTTGATTCTTCAATAAAATGATGATTCTAGGTCACGAGACTCACCTCGAAACAATTCTCGTCGAAACCCTCTTTAATCCTTGTCAAAAAGCTCCCAAGGTTGCTCAACAATGGTGAAAATAAGACCTAAGTCACGGAGGAAATAACATAAATCTGCTCAGCTCTTTTCGCTTCTACGGTCCCTTTACCGCTTATGCGGGACCGCTTCCGCGACTTTTCTTCCGCTTCTGCGGAAATTTCAAATAAGGCCATGACCGCTTCTGTGGTACACAAGTCGCTTATGCGACTCCGCTCCTGCGGATTTTCCTCTGCTTCTGCGGAAATACCAAACTCGAGCCCAACCGCTTCTGCGGTTACACAATCGCATAAGCGATACCGCTTCTGCGGAACCAGCGCCCAGGCCTCCTCAAGGCTTCTGCAGTCTATCCTTCACATAAGCGTGTCCACTTCTGCGGTCCATGATTCACAGAAGTGAAAATACCATGTGCAGCAGGCTCAGCAACATGAAGAATTCCAAAACTCTCCGTTTAACAATCCTAACTCACCCCGAGGCCCCCGAGACCTCAACCAAAAGCACCAACACATCCTAAAACATCATTAAAATGGTTTCCAATCATGGAAACACATCAAACAACGCTAAAACTATCAAATCACATCGGATTCAAGCCTAAGTTCTTCAAAAACTTTTGAAATACACATTTGATCAAAAACCCGATCAAAACACCTCCGAATGACCTGAAATATTGCACACACATCCAAAATCACCTAACGAAGCTACAGCAACTCTCGGAATTCCATTCCGACCCTCGGATCAAAATCTCACGTATCAACCGGAATCCGCCAAAATACTAACTCCGCCAATTCAAGCTTATTTCTACTCCAGACCTCCAAAATCACTTCCGATCATGCTCCTAAGTCACAAATCACCCCCCGAAGCTAACCGAATCACTGGAATTCACATCCGAGCCTTCTAACTCATAATTCAACGTCCGGTTGACTTTTCCAAAATAAACTTTCCTTAAAGAGACTAAGTGTCTCATTTCCTACCAAAACTAACCCAATTCAACTCTAATACACCAAATGCCGATAATAAAACATGAAGAAGTATACAATTGGGGAAACGGGGCAGTAACACATGAGACGACGGGTTTGGTCGTCAAATCCTCCCCAAGTTAAACAAACGCTCGTCCTTGAGCGGGTCAAGAAACATACCTGAAGTCTCAAATAGGTGAGGATATCTGCTCCGCATCTCCCGCTCGGTCTCCCAGGTAGCCTCCTCCACTGGCCGTCCTCTCAACTGCACTTTCACCGAAGCTATATACTTTTATCTCAATTTCCGAACAAGACCCAAAATAGCCACTGGCTCCACAACATAGGTCAAATTATCATTCAACTGAACTGTGCTGAAGTCTAACACATGAGACGGGTCCCCAACATTCTTCCGGAGCATAGATACATGAAATACCGGATGAACGCTCAACAAGCTGAGTTGTAAGGAAAGCATGTAGGCCACCTCCCCAATTCTCCTAAGTACCTCAAAAGGCCCATGAACCGCAGACTCAACTTCCCTTTCTTTCCAAATCTCATAATGCCCTTCATGGGCGAAACATTCAGCAAAACCTTCTCGCCCATGATATAAGATACATCTCGAACCTTCTGGTCCGCATAACTCTTCTGACGCGACTAAGCTGTACGAAGTCTCTCCTGGATCACTTTCACCTTCTCTAAGGCATCCTGAACTAACTCTATCCCCAATAGCCTAGCTTTGTCGGGCTCAAACCAACCAACCATAGATCTACACCGCTCCCATATAAGGCCTCATATGGTGCCATCTGAATGCTGGATTGATAGCTGTTGTTGTAGGCAAACTCTACAAGTGGCAAGAACTCAGCCCAAGAACCTCCAATATCAATAACACAGGCACGCAACATGTCTTCCAATATCTGAATGGTACGCTCGGACTGACCGTCCGTCTGAGGATGAAATGCTGTGCTCAGCTCCACCTGTGTACCCAACTCTCGCTGAAAAGTCCTCCAAAACTAGGAAGTGAACTGAGTACCCCTATCTGAGATAATTGAGACTGGGACCCCATGCAACCAAATAATTTCTCAGATGAAAATCCCTACCAGCCGCTCCGAAGAATAGGTAGTACACACCGGAATGAAGGGCGCGGACTTGGTCAGCCGATCTATAATCACCCAAATCGAATCAAACTTCTTCGAGGTCCGAGGGAGACCACTCGCAAAATCTATAGTAATCCTCTCCCACTTCCACTCTGGAATATCCATCCGCTGATTACACCACTCTGTCTCTGATGATCATATTTCACCTGTTGACAGTTGAGACACCGAGCTACATAACCCACAATATCTTTCTTTATTCTCCTCCACTAGTAATGCTGCCTCAAATCCTAATACATCTTCGCGGCACCTGGATGAATGGAATACCGCGAGCTGTGGGCCTCATCAAGAATCAACTCTCTAAGCCCATCTTCATTGGGCACACAAATCTGACCCCGCATCCTCAATACACCATCATCACCAAGGGTCACATCTCTGGCATCGCCATACTGAACTCTGTCCTTGAGGACAAGCAAGTGCGGATCATCATAATGGCGCTCTCTAATGCGATCATAT
This sequence comes from Nicotiana glauca, assembly GCA_026770625.1. NCBI lineage: Eukaryota > Viridiplantae > Streptophyta > Magnoliopsida > Solanales > Solanaceae > Nicotiana > Nicotiana glauca. The sequence continues at coordinate 31,854 of MU665152.1, forward strand.
AGGGAAGACCGAGAAACCACGCAAGCCAATACCCGACTAGGCTCTGAAATGTCTAATCTCATAAACCGATTGGCCAACGCCTGAACATCAACTGCAAAGGGCCTCTCCTCAACTGGAATGTACGCCAAACTCCCCATACAGACTGCCTTTTAGCTCAAAGCATCGGCCACTACATTGGCATTTCCGGAATGATGCAGAATAGTATCATAATCCTTTAGCATCTCATGCCACCTCCGCTGCCTCAAATTAAGATCCTTCTACTTGAACAAATGCTGAAGGCTGCGATGATCGATGAATATCTCAGAAGATACGCCATATAAATTGTGCCTCCAAATCTTCAAAGCATGAACTATAGCAGCCAACTCTAAGTCATGGATAGGGTAGTTCTTCTCATGGGGTTTCAACTGACGAGAAGCATAAGAAATCACTCTACCCTCCTGCATCAATACACAGCCAATCCCGACTCTCGAAGCATCACAATAGACAGTGTAAGAACCTGAAGCTGATGGAAAAACTAATACTGGAGCTATGGTCAAAGCTGTCTTGAGCTTCTGCAATCTCTCCTCGCACTCGTCCGACCATAAAAATGGAGCACCCTTCTGCGTCAACTTGGTCAAGGGCGAAGTAGTAGATGAAAAACCCTGGACGAATCGGTGATAGTAACCCTCCAAACCGAGGAAACTACGAATATCTGTGGCTGAGGACGGTCTAGGCCAACTCTGAACCACCTCTATCTTCTTTGGATCAACCTGAATACCATCGCTAGACACCACATGCCCGAGGAAAGCCACAGAACCAAGCCTGAACTCACACTTGGAGAACTTTGCATAAAGATTCCCTCCCTCAATCTCTATAATACCACTCGCAAATGCTGTGCGTGCTCCTCCTAGCTACGCGAGTACACAAGGATATCATCAATAAAATGATAACAAATGAATCCAGATACGGCCGAAATACACTATTCATCAAATGCATGAACGCTGCTGGGGCATTAGTCAGCCCAAAGGACATAACAAGAAACTCATAGTGCCCATATCCAGTCTTGAAAGCAGTCTTCATAATATCTGAATCCCTAATCTTCAAGTGATAGCCTGAACGGAGATCAACCTTGGAGAATACCCTTGCCCCTTGAAGCTGGTCAAATAAATCATCAATACGAGGCAGGGGATACTTGTTCTTCACTGTCACTTTTTTCAATTGCCTATAGTCAATGCACATTCTCATTGTGCCATCTTTCTTTTTCACAAATAGAACCGGTGCACCCCACGGTGACACACTAGGCCTAATGAACCCACTTTTCTAGGAGTTCCTAAAGTTCATCCTTTAATTCTTTCAACTCCGCAGGTGCTATACGATACAGGGGAATGGAAATGGGCTGAGTGCCCGGCACCAGGTCAATACCAAAATAAATATCCCTGTCCAGTGGCATGCCCAGCAGGTCTACAAGAAATACATCAGGGAAATCCCTCACAACGGGAACATAATCAAGGTTAGGAGTCTGAGCTCCAACATCTCTCACAAATGCCAAATATGAAAGAAAACCCTTCCCGACCATACGCTGGGCCTTTAAGAAAGAAATAACTCTACTCTGAACATAGTCAGTCACACCTCACCACTCGATCCTCAGAATACCTGGCATAGCCAAGGTGACTGTCTTAGCATGACAGTCTAGAATAACATGACACGGAGATAACCAGTCCATGCCCAGAATAACATCAAATTCTACAATGCTCAATAGCAACAAATTAACTCGGGTCTCCAGACCCCCAGTAGTCACAAGACAAGACCGATACACATGGTCTACAATAATAGTATCACCCACTGGGGTAGATACTTGCACAGGCAAAGAAAGACACCCTCGGGTCGTACCCAAATAATGAGGAAAATATGAGGACACATAAGAATAGGTAGAACCAGGAGCAAATAAGACAGAAGTATCCCTATGGTAGACTAAGATAATACCTGTGATTACAGCATCCGATGCAATGGCATCAGTCCTGCCTGGAATAGCATAAAATTGAGCCTGGCCACCGTCGGATTGGCATCTACTCCTGGGCGACCCCTGGCTGCCTGGCCTCCACCCCTAGCTGACTGAGCGGGTGCAGAAGAAGCTGGAGCAGAAGATAAGGGCTGATCCCTCTGTTGAGACTGACCACCACGAAGTAGAGGACATTGCCTCCTCATATGACCAAACTCACCGCATTCGTAGCAACTACCATGTGCTGGAGAAGGGGACTGAAGGGAACCCCTCGCACAAGAATGACCAGCCTATGCACTCGGCACAGAAGAACCCTGAGCTGAAGGGGCATAAGATGAGCTCTGAGCTGGGAGGGCACTCAGTGAAAGCTGCCCTTACTAGAACCCCTGATGACCACGGCCTGACGATGCCCCACTTACTCTGGACGGGCCGACTGAGGAGGCCTAAAGGAAAGGCCTCTACCACGCTGGAACTGGCCCCTAGACGGAGCACCACTGAAACTACCTAAACCAGGAGGCCTCTTGGCCTCCCTCTCCTCACGCACCCTGCGGCGAACCATCTTAATATCACGAGCAATGTCAGCTACCTCCTCAAATGAGGCACCCAATACTCTCTCTTTAGTTATTATAATACGGAGTGAATAGTTGAGGCCATCCACGAACCTCCAAATCCTCTCCCGATCTGTCGAGATCATCCAAGTAGCATGATGGGCCAACTGCAAAAATCTCATCTCCTACTAGGTCACAGACATGTCCCCCTAGGTAAACCACTCAAACTGTCGATGCAGCTCCTTTTTGCGGGACTGCGGTACATACTTCTCCAAGAAGAGAGTGGAGAACTGCTGCCATGTAAGGAGCACTGCACCAACAGGCCAACGCCTCTCAAAATCCTCCCACCAGGTAAATGCAGCCCCTGAGAACTGGAAGGTAGTAAAAGCCACACCACTCGACTCCAAAATTCCTGCGGTGCGAAGCATACGCCAACACTTTTCAATAAAACCTTGGGCATACTCGCCCTCAACACCACTAAATGTGGGAGGCTTGGGCCTACTGAATCTCTCGAGAAGATGCTGCTCATCGTCGGGCATAGCTGGAACAACATAGTCATGAATTGGGGCAACCGGCTGAGCTAAAGCTGCTCCCGGTGTCTGCAATCCCTGCACAACCTGTTCAGGTGTGTGAGCAGTAGGGGTCTGATTGCCTCCCCGGCCTGCAATGTAGCTGCTGTAGTAGTGGCTGAAACTGCCTGAGCCAGGCCAGTGCAAACTGATAATATCCGAGCCAAGGCCTCTTAGAGACCCGGAATCATAATGGGCACGGCCGGTGCCTGAACAGGTGCAGCTGGAGCATCCACAGCTGGAGTCTGGTCCCGAGCTGGGGCAACTGGTGCATCGACAGGTGCTGCCCTCGCTGCTCTGCCTTGACCACGACCACGACCTCTAGTGGCCTCAGTAGGTGGTACTAGTGGTCGTCTGCCATGTCCGGTAGCGCGAATCCTCGCCATCTACGAGAGAATAGAATACAGAAGTTTAGTTCTTGGATCAACAAAGTCGCAGGACAAGAATTTCAAGAATATGAAGTTTTTCCTAAAGGTTCTATAGCCTCTCGAGGATAAATATTGACGTCTCCATACCGATCTGTGAGACTCTACTAAAACGGCTCATGATTCGCGAGACCAAGTAACCTAGACTCTGATGCCAACTTGTCACGACAACAACCCCGGTCATGATTGTGCCTAACACACTGCTACTGCTAGGCAAGCCCGAAAATTTGATGGCATTAATCCAAATTCTTACTCAGATTATAGATAAAGAACACAAGGAATTTACTAAGTCATTACATTCAAGTTCATAATTTATAATAAAACCTACGAATGTTCAATTAAAATATCACAACATAGCCCAATAGAATCCGGTGTTGCGAATACGAGCCTTTAATATAGAATATGCCCCTAATACAAGATTGTCTAGAAAAAATACGGAGTAAAAAGATAGAGGTAGACGGGAGAGATCAAGGCTGCGAACGACATGCAGCTGCCTCGAAATTCCCGGATGATGTTGTGCTGCTAATCAAGTCCTCACTCAACCTGTGGGGTACCTGGATCTGCACGCAAGGTGCAGGGAGTAATGTGAGTACTCTGACCCAGTGAGTAATAAAAATAAATAAAGGCTAAGAGTAAGAAATCATGGAATAATACAAAGTAAGCTATAACTAGTTGTCCATAACAATTAATCATGAAGCAACAACCGATGAAATAAGGTACAAAAATACAATGACAAGTAAACCAGATAAGTATCAAATGCATGAATGCAATGCAACACATAGAATGGTACACTCTAGTACCCACTACAGCATGCAGCCCGATCCATTTAACGTCGACGGTGCTTACTGGGGTGTGTACAGACTCTGGAGGAGCTCCTACAGCCCAAGCGCAACTAATCAAGCCATCTCGTGACACCAACCAGGCTCTCGGCCTCAATATCAATATAATAACGCTGAGGCACGCAGCCTGATCCATGCTCAGTCCAAAAATTCATATAAGCCTCTCGGGCAATATTAAAATAATAGATTCTCAGCTCAGAATGTCAATAAAATAGTGTTTAAGTTTTCAAATCTGAGAAAGATGGCTAAGAATTTCAAAACAGTATTTAAACTTAGAACTGAAATCAATTAACATGTCAAATAATGTGAAAACAGTGATACCAATCCCTAAAGGATTCAAATAATCGGTACAAAGCCCAAATATAACAATTTAGTCCAAGTAGGATGATTATCAAACAAGTCTTAGTCGAAAACACCGTATAAACATCACTCGGGACGGACCAAGTCACAATCCCCAACCACAAATGACCCCGCACTCGTCATAAAGCACGTGTCTTGCCTCAATATAGCGTTACAATGTGAAATTCCGGGGTTTCAAACCCTCAGGACATCATTTACACCTATTACTCACCTCAAGCCGGCCAAAAGTCTAGCTCACTATGCCTTGTCCTCTCGAATTGACATCCTCATACGTCAAATTAGATCAAAACCAGAAAGAATATGTTACAATAGGATAAGGGAACATAACCCAATCGAAAAGACTTGAAAAATATCGAAAATTACGAAATTGAGAAAACCCGAGCCCCAGGCCCACTTCTCGAAAAATCAGAAAATTCACATCACTGGATTCCTTGTCTCGCCACGAGTCTATACATATCAAATTTACCAAAATCCAAGCTCAAATGCTCTCTCAAACTCCAAATTTCAATTCAAAAAGTCAAACCCTAGTTCTTCCATTTTTAATCAAATTTAAGTGTTGATTCTTCAATAAAATGATGATTCTAGGTCACGAGACTCACCTCCAATCAATACCCATCGAAACCCTCTTTAATCCTTGTAAAGAATCTCCCAAGGTTGCTCAACAATGGTGAAAATAAGACCTAGCTCACAGAGGAAATAATATAAATCTGCCCAGCTCTTTTCGCTTCTGCGGTCCCTTTACCGCTTATGCGGGACTGCTTCCGCGACTTTTCTTCCGCTTCTGCAAAAATTTCAAATAAGGTCACGAATGCTTCTGTGGTACACAAGTCACTTCTGCGACTCCGCTCCTGCAGATTTTCCTCCGCTTCTGCGAAAATACCAAACTCGAGCCCAACCGCTTCTGCGATTACACAATCGCATAAGCGATACCGCTTCTACGGTTAGCCAATCGCTTCTGCGGAACCAGTGTCCAGGCCTCCTCACCGCTTATGAGGTCTATCCTTCGCACAAGCGTGTCCTCTTCTGCAGTCCAAGATTCGCAGAAGCAAAAATACCAGTTGCCGCAGGCTTAGCAACATGAAAAATTCCAAAACTCTCTGTTTGACCATCCGAACTCACCCCGAGGCCCCCGGGACCTCAACCAAAAGCACCAACACATCCTAAAATGTCATTCAAACTTTTTCCAATCATTGCAACACATCAAACAACGCTAAAACCATCAAATCACATCAGATTCAAGCCTAGGTTCTTCAAAAACTTCCGAAATACGCATTTGATAAAAAACCCCGACCAAAACACCTCCGAATGACCTGAAATTTTTCACACAAATCCAAAATCACCTAACGAAGCTACAAAAACTCTAGGAATTCCATTCCTAACCTCGGATCAAAATCTCACCTATCAACCGGAATTCGCCAAAATACTAACTTCGCCAATTCAAGCATAATTCTACACTGGACCTCCAAAATCACTTCCGATCATGATCCTAAGACTCAAATCACCCGCCGAAGCTAACTGAATCATCGAAAATCATGTCCGAGCCTTCTAACTCATAAGTCAACATCCAGCTGACTTTTTCAAAACAAACCTTCCTTAAAGAGACTAAGTGTCTCATTTCCTACCAAAACCAACCCAATTCAACTCTAACTCAACAAATGTCGATAATGAAGCATGAAGAAGTATAAAATGGGGGAAATGGAGTGGTAACACATGAGACGACGGGTTGGGTCGTCACACCTTCCTTCTTGATATTAGATCGTACAATAGATCAGAGTCGTAGGGAATAAAGCCTTTGACTTTTGACTTGTTTTATGTATACAGTAATGCCTATGACCAGGAAAGCTACAGTTACTCCAAAGGTAATGCAGTGGTAGAAGAGGGCGTGAGTAGAGCATCAATGTCTAGTGAGGGCCAAAGTGAGGCCCCGAGAGGACGTGTGACACCCTCGCATAGTTCTCCAATTTCATTAGGACCTAGGAGATGAGGTGAAACCCAGTACCTCCACCTATTGCTCATGATTATGATGTGAATATACGTAGTGTAGTACGATTGTTGACTAGATTGGTAGTCGTTCATGCTCAGTGCTAGGTAGGTATATGTGTTAATTATGTTCATAGGGCTATTAGTGCGACAGTTTAAGACTTCATCAACCTGGACACTCCAGTGCATATCGGATCTAACAAGGACGAGGACCCGTAAAACTTTATTGATAGGATGCATAAGACATTGAGGGTGATGCGTGCATCAGATGCTAAGTCAGTATTATTGGACTCTTACCGATCATGGGACGTTGCATTTCAGTGGTATGAAACTTGGAAATTGGCTAGAGGTAAAAATGAATCTCCAGTAGTATGGGAAGAGCTTTTAGGGGCTTTCTTGCATCATTACTTGCCGTTAGAGATTCATCAGGCAAGGGTAGAGAGGTTCTTGGCTCTAAAATATGGGAATATGATTGTACGAAATGAGTGACCGAGTGCATCAGCTTGTGGTAGGACTTAGGCCACACCTGTTTAATGAGTGCTTCACAATCGCTCTACTCGGTACTATGGATATTTCCCACATCTAGGTTTTTGCTCAAAATTTGGAGGATCGTAAATGACAGAAATAAGAGAATCGTGATGAGGGTCAGTGTAAGAAGGCTAGGTCTTGAAGGCAAACTGAGGATTTTTCTAGAGATCCTATGTTACCGTTGAAAGTGTCTGACAGTTGCAGAAGATGCATTAAGAGGTATCTATCCATTCTAAATCAGGTCAGGACTCGAGAATTTTAGGTTTTCGAAAATATATGGATTCTGTGTAGATGGGGGTGCCATCTCTACGGTGCAGTCAATGAGGTACAGCTCATTCTAGACAATGTCGTTAGGGATATGTGTATGTTATACCTGTGGAGACCCTAGTCATTGCATGAGGGATTGTACTATGAATGGAAGAAGCGGGATGGTTCATCCCACAAGATCTATAACAGTCTCCTCAACTTCAGTACACCCTCAAGAGCGAGGCCCTCAAGCATAGCTGGTAGAGGCAGAGGCAGGGGTGGATCATCTAGCTCTGGCGGTAGTCAGAATTGCATATAAAACATTTTTGAAAAAAAAAGAATTCTATATAGTTATTGATATTACTACATTCAATTATATATGTTACACCATGACCACGATAATAGGGTACGTAATGTGTATTAAAACTGAGTATTATATTAAGTAATTTGAGATAATTCTTATTTATATGGGTACTTGGTTAATTATTAATTAATGGAAGATTAACTATTTAACTAAGAATAGGTGGATAAGACTGACCTTTCCCCCTCCCCTCCCCTCCCCCCTCATGTGGGAACAACCCTCAAAACCCATGTATGACTCTTAAGTCATTAATCTAGGTGGCAACACTAGAGATGTGAATTGGACGTCTTATAACCTAGGTCATATATATCATTTTAGAATGCGAATCTTTATATGACTTGAAGATATAAGAATTACCTATCTATTAATATAACATGAAAATGTCAAGGATTTGTATGAATTTAAGTATGATATTCCATAGCGTCTTCAATGCTTCAGATATGGAATTTAAGTATGATATTCCATATTTTATCAGTGTTTCTACTATTAGCAGTTAAGGATGTCTATGTTATTTATTCTTGTAAAATAATATTCAAGCATGTCTAAGCCTGTTTCTAGTTCCCTATTGAGTCATATGATAAAGATGTCAATGTTTATAATATAGTGACACATGCATCTTCATTTACCATCGAGCTATGGTCGGTCGGATAGTCATGCATTTACCGTCGGGCTATGGACGGTAGGGTAGTTACGCATTTACAATCGAGCTACGATAGGTTGGGAGTTACAGACTTACCACCGAGCTACGGCCGGTCGGGAAGTCATATTACAACCACGCTACGGCCAGTCGGGTAGTTACCACTGATCAGTTGAGTAGTTAATGCCACGAGAATGATGTATTCAGAACTACTAAATTGTAGATTTATTTATATATATACGAATGGGTTTTATTCTACTTGTTACGGCCCTCAGCGGTTATAAGTTGACTTTTATCTCTCCCCCGAGATATTATCTCATAAATATTACGTTTCATTTATGCCTTACATACTCGGTACATTCTTCGTGCTAACATCCTCCTTTCTTGGGGCACTGTGTCTCATGCAACGCAGGTGTAGATAGGCGAGGTGAGGACCATCCACTCTAGGCTGCCTCAAGATATCAGCTTTTAATTATTGAGTTCCACATCTTCTTAGAGTATTACCGAGTCATGTTCTATATATGTTACTTTGTTTTATGAGGATGTCGGGGACCCTGTCCCGACTTATATATTATGGTCATATTTTCTTAGAGGTTTTGCAGACAGTATCCTTTGTATAGTTTTAGGTGTGACTTGTCAACAACTTTGTCGGCCCTATGTATCCATATAAATCTTTTTTTGGCTTAGTTATGTGAGTTATGTTCTAATATTGCCAATTATATAAACATATGTGGCCTATCATGGCCCATGACGAGACTTAATAAAAAAAAGATAAGTGGCACTCAATTGAGTAGGCACCAGGTGCCAGTCGTGGACCTTTTATTTGGGTCGTGACAAAAGCTGTATCAGAGCAGTTCTGTCTTAGGATTTTCTACAAGCCATGTCTAGTAGGTAATGTTTATAAATATGGTTTGCACCACGTTGAATAAACAGGAAACAACAGGGCATTTTAGGGACCGATTACCCTTCTTTCTTGAGATTAGATCGTACAATAGAGTAAAGTCATAGCGAATAAAGCCCTTGACTTTTGACATGTTTTATATATACAGCGATGTCTATGACAAGGAAAGCTACAGATACTCGGAAGGGTAACGTAGGTGCATATGAGGGCATAAGTAGAGCAATAGTGTGTAGTCAGGGCTAGAGTGAGGCCCAGAGAGAAAGTGTGACACCCTCACATAGTTCTCCGATTTTGCCAGCACCCGAGGAGATGAGGAGGAACCTAGTGCCTCTATATGTTGCTCATGATTACGATGTGGATATGCGGAGTGCATTACGATTGTTGACTAGAATGGTAGCCGCTCAAGCTCAGCGCCAGGTAGGCATAGGTATTGGTTATGTTGACAGGGCTATTAGCGCAATAGTTTGACACTTCACCAACCTGGACACTCCAGTGTTTACCGGATCCAATAAGGACTAGGACTTGCAAAACATTATTGATAAGATGTAGAGGACTTTAAGGGTGATGCATGCATCAGACACTGAGTCAGTACAGTTGGCCTTTTATCGATTGCGGGATGTTGCAATTCAGTGGTATGAAACTTGGGAATTTCCTAGAGGTACAAATGCATCTCCAGCGGTATGGGAAGAGTTCTTAGGGGATTTCTTGCGTCATTACTTGCCGGTAGAGATTCCTCAGGCAAAGGTAGACGGGTTCTTGGCTCTTAAACAGGGAATATGAGTGTGCAGGAGCATTGTCTTCAGTTTGACTCTTGGCGAGGTATGCCGCCTTGATTTTTGCTGAAATGAGTGACCGAGTGCATCGGTTTGTTGTAGGACTTGGGCCCTACCTGATTAATGAGTACTTCACGGCCGCTCTACTCGATAGTATGGATATTTCCCAAATCCAGGTTTTTGCTCAGAATTTGGAGGATCATAAATGACAACAATACGAGAATCGTGATGAGGGTCAGCGTAAGAAGGCTAGGTCTTCAAGGCAACATGAGGATTTTTTCGAGCGATCCTATGTCACCATATCCTGTTGAAAGTGTCCGACAGTTACAGAAGACATATTATGAGGGATTTGTCTATTCTATATCAGGCCAGGACTCGAGAATTTTAGTTTTCAGAGTTAAAGGGATTCTATGCAAATAATGGTGCCTTCTCTGTGGTGCAGTCAATGCGGTAGAGCTCATTTTGGAAAATATTGTCAGGGATCTATGTATGATATACCTGTGCAGACCCTGATCATTACATGAGGGATTGTCCTATGAATGACAGAAGCGAGATGGTTCAGCCCAGCAGATCTATAACATAAGCGGGATGGTTAACGCCACGAGAATGATATAATCAGAACTATTATGTTGGTTTTATTTATATAGATACAAATGGGTTTTATTTTATATTTTATGACCCTCAGCGGCAAGTCAGAAGTTATAACTAGACTCTTATATCTCCTCGAGATAGTATCTTATTATTATTACATTTCATTTCTGCCTTACATACTCGGTACATGCCTCGTATTGAAGTCCTTTTTCCTGGGAGTTAAATAGTTGTATTGTTGTGCACAAATATTCATTGATAAGTGGTAACTTTTGATGTATTTGTGTTTAAAGAAGTAGGGAGTTAATGCAAATTGATGTGGAGGTGGAGTATGGTTAGACGTAAGTGTGGAATTTTGAATGTTAAAGTGTATGTATTAAAGTTCTTAGGAAGGTGTAGTTACTATTATATCTAAATTTATCCTACCCATACCGCAGCTTACATTACAACTAGTTAGAGTCATACTTGATCCTTGACTGAATGATCTCAATTAGTAGAGTAGTACACTAAGGGCAACCCTATGGTGCATCTTTTGTGGCATATTAATGTTATTTTTGATAATGAGTCAATTCTTTCAATATTGAGTTACTAGATGTTCTTAAATTCTATTGTTTTTAGAACTACTCTCTCAATTGTTGTGTCAGGGCACTTAATTCACAAAGAAAAGGTACTATCGTTGATCTCTATGTTTGAGTAAGTGAGTCAGTTGTGAAAAATGCGTGGTACTTGTGACTTAAATCTTGAGGTGATGATGTTACACTATTGTGCTTAGTCTATTTCAAAAATTCTTTGTGTGATGAGTTTGGAGAATTATGTAATAAGGTCGTATCTTTATAAGTTGTAGTCTGATTGATCGAGAACGAGCAATGGTTTAAGCGTGGGGTGTTGATGGTTGCAATAATCTCGTGTTTTAGTCGCTTATTGCACTCGAATTTACTGCACTGTAATTGAGTTTTAGATTTAATCACTAGTGTTTTACACTAATTGTAAGTTTTATGCTTTGTAGGAGTGATTCCGGGGTGATGTAGATGTTATGGAATGAATTTGAGTGATTCGGAGCTTTGAAGTCTGAGTAAAAGCCCAAGGGATTAAGTCAGGATCGCGTTAGGGAGTCGAGGACCAAGCCTGGATACCAAAAAGCGAGCTAAAAAATTACTTTAAAGAATCCACCATAAGTGCGGCGCGTGGCGCACCGCGGCTGCCGAATATCTACTACGGGTCAAATTACAAAGCCTCTGACAAACCCCACTACCACCCCGTGTGGCACGTCTCCCCATGCAGCACGCTTGTGCAATTTTTACAGAGCCAATGTCCTATTTTCGGTAGGAAAAGGTGTTCTCGTTTGGGATCGTCCCTACATAGTATAAATACATGTAAAAACGTTATTTTTGGGACTTCTGACGTATTTTAGACTTAAAGAAGCAAAGAAGGAGTTGGTGAAGCAAAAGCTCAAGGATTTCATCATTCAATCCTCGCTCAAGACAAGAGTATGGATCGTTTTATGTTTCTCTTTGATTTAAACATATTTGTGATGAATTGCTCCATGTCTTTGGAGTAGTTCTTAGTAATCAAAAAAGGCTAATTGAATTGTTGATAAACCTAGTGTCACGACCCCAACCCCGATCGTGATGGCGCCCAACACAATACTAGGCAAGCCCCACCATTCCGTTACTCACAATCCCTTTTTACAGAGTTTATAACCAATTAAAAGTATTTAGTGCCAATTAACATAAGTTTAACTCTGCAACAATAGATAAAACAGTGCGGAAACCATAAAAATGCCATTACAAATCCCAAAAGACCTGGTGTCACGAATCATGAGCCTCTAATACAAATTCGAGTAGCAGCCTATACATAATAAAGTCTAGAATGCGGAAAAATAAAGAGGATAAGGGAAGAAATCAGGTCCTGCGGACGCCATGCAGCTACCTCGATAACTCCAGAAATAAGCTGAACAGCAACAAAGAGCTCAAACTATGCCTCCGGGATACCTGTATCTGCACACATGGTGCAGGGAGTAAAGTGAGTACTCCGACTCAGTGAGTAATCGCAATAAATAACAACTGATGGTAAGAAAACTCGTGAAAAACACTATGCAGTTCTATGTAAAAATAGTAAGTGCATTAAACAGCAGCTAAATGACAAATTCAGGTGAATATCCCTCAAACCAGTACACAACTCATTTACTCCTCTCATTGACTGGTAGTTTCATTATACCGCTGCGGCGTGCAGCCCGACTCGTACACTATACTATTGCGACGTGTAGCCCGATATATATATATATATGTATACTGCTATGGCATTGTATCTCGATCCAATAATAATAGTCGACTGCGCTCACTAGGGGTGTGCAGACTCCGGAGGTGCTCCTATAGCCCAAGGGTTATACTACTGCGGCGTGCAGTCCGATCCATATAATATATTAGTGCAGCGTGCAGTCCGATCCATATAATATATTAGTGCAGCGTGCAGTCCGATCCATATAATATGCTACTGCGACATGCAGTCCAATCCATATATGTATATATACTGTTACAACGTGCATCCCGATCCGGTATATATTAAATACCCTCACTATGGGTCCTTGACCCCTCTCAGTCAATATTGACTTGGCCTCTCGGGCACACTTATCTAAGACAGGGTTTCCAACCCCAGGTTATTCTCATTAGGATTACCAATTTCTAAAGCCGATTCATATTATGTTTAACAGTTAAGAACATAACTGAGGGTATGATTTCGACAAGTAAAGAGAGGTCAACAAGTACAAATACCCCCCTAAGGGTTCTACATATCGGCAGAAGGACCCAAACATGGCAACTAGCCCAGAATATAATGATATTAATTAAGTGTCAATCAAAAATACAGTAGAGTCATCAATCGGGATGGACCGAGTCCGAATCCCCAGCAGTAATAGTCCCCACGCTCATCATACAGCGTGTGTCTCATCTCAACATACCACTACGTTGTGCAAATCCGGGGTTTCAAACCCTGAGAACATCATTTATAACCATTACTCACCTCAAGCCGACCGAAATCCTAGCTCGCTCTGCCCTTGCCTTGCAAATCAACCTCCTAGTGCGTAGAATATGGTCAAAACCACAAGGCATACATTACAATAGGCTAAGGGAACATGACCCAATCGAAAAGACTCGAAAATTATCAAAAATCACGAAGTTGGCAAAACCCGAGACCCAGGCCCACTTATCAAAAAATTATAAAATTCACATCACCAGATTCCTCATCTCGCCACGAGTCCATACTTATCAAATTTACCAAAATCTGAGCTCTAATTCTCCCTCAAATCCCAAATTTTCCTCTCAAGAGTCAAGCCCTAATTCTTCCATTTTTAATCAAATTCCCATGAATTTAAGGGTTGATTCTTTAATAAAATGATTGTCACGACCCAAACCCCGGTCGTGATGGCGCAAAACACCTTGTTAGGCAAGCCCGACCTTTAGAACATTCTCATCCCAAGTTATAAAGCTCCTTATAAGTTATTTAATTTAAAATATCAATCAAGCAAAATCTCAGTCTGTGATAGTAATAAAAACTGTGCGGAAACCACAATAATATCAAACATCCCATATCAGATCTGGCGTCACGAGTTAGAGCCTCTAGATACAACTGAGCAACATCCTATACATATGAAAGTCTAGGTGCGGAAGTAAAAGAAAAGACAAGAGGAGAAATCGGGTCCTGCGGATGCCGGCAGCTACCTCGATGACTCCGACAATTGAACTAGGCAGCAGCAATAACCTCAGCTATGCCTCCGGGATCCCTATATCTGCACACAAGGTGCAGGGAGTAAAGTGAGTACTCCATCTCGGTGAGTAATAGCAATAAATAACAACTGAAAGTAAGAAATCCTGTAAGAACACTACACAGTTCTATAACCAACAGTAAAGGCAGTAAAGGTCAGCTAACCAAGGAAAACAGGTGAAAATCTCTTACAGTCCGACAATTTACCAATACTGTTGCGGCGCGCAGGCCAATCCATACATAATACTGCTGCGGCGTGCAGCCCGTTCCAATAATACAATATATTGCTTCAGCGCAGATCGATCCAAAAATAATAGTCGATTGCGCTCACTGGGGGTGTATGCAGACTCCGGAGGGGCTCCAATAGCCCAAGCGCTATAATACTGTGACGTGCAGTCCGATCCACGTAATATATCACTGCGGCATGCAGTCCGTTCCATATAATATACTACTGCGGCATGCATTCCGATCCATATAATATACTACTGCAGCGTGCAGTCAGATCCATATAATATACTACTGCGACGTGCAGTCCGATCCATATAATATACTACTGCGGCATACAGTCCAATCCATAAAATATACTACTGCGGCGTGCAGTACGATCCATATAATATACTACTACGGCGTGCAGTCTGATCCATATAATATGCTACTACGGTGTGCAGTCCGATCCATATAATTTACTACTGTGGCATGAAGTCCGATCCATATAATATACTACTGCGGCGTGCAGTCCGATCTACATAATATACTACTTCGGCGTGCAGCCCGATCCGGTGTATATCAAATACCCTCACTATGGGGTCCTTGACCCCTCTCAGTCAATATAGACTTGGCCTCTCGGGCCCACTCGGCTAAGACGGGGTTTTCAACCCCAGGTATTCCTCATTTAGGGTGAAAATTGCTAAGACCGGTTCATATTATGTTTTACAGTTAAGGATATGACTGAGAGTATGTTTTCAATAGGTAAAGTGAAGTCAATTAGCTCAACATGCTCCCTAAGGGTTCTATAGATCGGCACAAGGCCCTAACATGGCAACTAGCCCAAAATATACGGATATAAGCTCAGTCTCAGTCAAAAGTACAGTAGAGTCATCAATCGGAATGGACCGAGTCCAAATCCCTAGCAGTAACATTACCACGCTCATCATACGACGCGTATCTCATTTCAACATAGCACTACATAGTGCAAATACGGGGTCTGAAACCCTCAGTACATCATTCGTAACCATTACTCACCTCAAGCCGACCGAAATCCTAGCTCGCCTTGCGCTTCCCTCGCAAATCGACCTCCTCGAGTGTAGAATCTGACCAAAACCACTAGTAATACGTTAAAATAAGCTAATGGAACATAACCTAATTGAAAGAACTCGAAAAAAACCCAAAACACGAAGTTGGCAAAACTCGAGCCCCGGGCCCGCTTCTCGAAAAATTACAAAACTCACATTACCGGATTCCTCGTCTCGCCACGAGTCCGTAGATACTAAGAACTCCCAAATTCGAGCTCAAATGACCTATCAAATTCCAATTCGAAATATAAGAACTCAAGCTCTAGCTTTACCCCCTTTTGACGAATTCCAACCAATTCACATGTTCAATCTAACATAATCTCGTGTATTTAGGCTAAGAAACTTACCTCCAATCTATCCTCCTTGAATCCCTCTTCAATTTGCTCTCCCAAGCTCCAAAAAGATCAACTATGGAGGAAAAATGACTAAAACTCGTGGATGAATTGATATAACAACAGGTCTGCCCACGTGAACTTTTACCCTACGCGAACGAGGTCAACACTCCCGCGTTCGCAATGAAGAAATTCCGTTGACCACAAATTACCTCTACGCGAACGCGGCTCCAAGCCCGCGAACGCGATGATCTAGCTCTTCTTCTTACGCGAACGCGTTCAACCAACCGTGATCGCGATGCCTCTGACCTTCTCCTTGTGCGAACGCGAACCCAGGTGTCACGAACGCAATGAACAAAACAGGCATGGCCCCAGGCCCCCTTCTACGTGAACGTGAAGCATCTCTCGCGAACGCGATGGTCTACAAAGTTCCTCTTCGTGACTGCGTTCTTAAGGCTGCGAATGCGAAGACCAATTTTGGTCTGCAATAGCTGGGCAATTTTCTGCAACATTTCAAAGTTCAAAACCTCCGTTTAGCCATCCGAAATCATGCCGAGGCCCCCGGGACCTCAACCAAAGGCACCAACACGTGCCAAAACATCATACGAACTTGTTCCAATCATCAGAACACATCAAACAACACTAAAATCATCAATTCACATCGGATTCAAGCCTAAATTTCTTCAAAACTTCCGAAACATGCATTCGATCAAGACCCCAACCAAACGACGTCCGAATGACCTAAAAATTTTCACACACATCACAAATCACATATCGAACCTACAGCAACTCTCGGAATTCCATTCCGACCCTCGGATCAAAATCTCACCTATCAACCGGAATTTGCCAAAATACTAACTTCGCCAATCCAAGCCTAATTCTACACCAGACCTCCAAATTAAATTCCGATCGCGCTCCTAAGTCACAAATCATCCCCCGAACTTAACCAAATCATCGGAAATCAATTCCGAGCCTTCTAACTCACAAGTCAACGTCTAGTTGAGTTTTCCAACTTAAGCTTCCTTAAAGAGACTAAGTGTCTCATTTTTTATCAAAACCATTCCAAATCAACTATCACACACCACATACCGATAATGAAATATGAAGAAGCAACAAACGGGGAAAACTGAGCAATTACACATGAGATGACGGGCCTGGTCGTCACATCCTCCCCAACTTAAACAAACGCTCGTCCTCGAGCGTACCCAGAGTTGTTCTAGAAGCCCACCAATAGCTAAATGACCTTAACAAGCATATACCCGGGGTGATCCCACGTCACCCTATCTCTTATAGGCCCGGCAACACAACATAGCTGAAATTACCCAATGCAGTCTAGCCCATAATTCACAAAACTACCCTTTTTACTTCTAAAGCCATCAATACGATCAAAACCTCACACCTATACTTTGAATAGTCACGAACCAGCTGTAATAACCCATACTTGTAACCTCAATGAAATCATATGATATACCACATAATCCAACCAGTCGAAACGATAATCACTATTCACAGCAGCTGCCCACAATAACCAGACACCGATAGAAAACCTCTTATTGGCTAAAGTCTTATTCCTACACTTTCATATACTGCTAACGATAAGTAGAATACGCGATAAACCGTAACCATTCCTCAGGTCATCCATACATAAAGCCATTTCCCTATTGACTAATGCCACAACCGATTTTCGGGCCAAACCTCGATATAAACTCTCTAATCAGCTGAAATCATCTCTCTTCGCATTTATTAATGACTCCAACGATCACCTCGAATTCAACACACCACTCTGGTGATATGATGCCTCAACACAGGCCTAAGCGACAACTGGCACAATCCACGCACTAATGAAGGGCGGTCTGAACATACTCAAATTATGACAAATGGCTCAAACAACAGAACTGTAACTCAGAGTCCTCAGTACCATCACAACACAAGGCTGGGATCCCGTCCCACATCATAGAAATAGAATACCTGAATCTACCCCGAAGGGCCTACTCTCCATGTAGCCTCGCTACAATGCGCGATCTTATCCAAACATTGTTACATATGAAGCACCTCAAGTCGCTATACTCGAAATTGACAACCACGCACGATTGATATCTAGAACCCAAACAAATCATTATACCCATGGTGAAGCAAGTAATATACACCATACGATCCTGAAACGACACAACCGAGGTACCATTCGCCGAGCAACACCCAATACAGACTTTCCTTGGAACCAGGAAACAAGGCATACAAGACAGCATATGGAAAAATATTCCCATCATCACACCGTTACGGCGTGCAACCCGACCCAGACAACATACCCGTGGCGGCGTGCCACCCAATCCACACAAATATCTCACATAGGGAGATGCACATCGAGCCAAATTTGCTCATTATAACAAAATACTGAGTATCGGTCGTAAGCATACTGAGTGCATAACAATATATACATATAGCTTTATAAGATACAAAACTCAAGCACAATCCAAAAATCATAACGCCTCACAGTACAGAAAAAGCAACTCATAGATCTCCCCAGATCACTAGCAGGTTCAATAACGATCGAATCAACCTATCCTTCATCAATACAATTCATGGTCGACCAAGCCAACTCAAGCTAAACATGTATCCAATCAACTTACCAACAAACTCATTACCAAGAAGCCTGAAGCTGCTCCTTCCACTACTATAACTCATGCCGGAGCCAAACGATATGGTGCCCGACACCAAATCAATACCGAAATCCACAATCTCGCCCGACGACATGCCCGGCCATAAAGAACGCATCTAAAAAAGTTCTTCAA
Source organism: Nicotiana glauca (assembly GCA_026770625.1). Taxonomy (NCBI): domain Eukaryota; kingdom Viridiplantae; phylum Streptophyta; class Magnoliopsida; order Solanales; family Solanaceae; genus Nicotiana; species Nicotiana glauca. The sequence continues at coordinate 50,759 of MU665152.1, forward strand.
TACCGGAACTGAATCAATGGTGTAACCTTTATACTGACATCCGTCACAAAGATCCAATTAATGAAAGCAATCCTTGCCAGCCATCCGCTGTTCTTTGGAACACAACCATTCTGCTAGAACATAGTCCGATGCACCTCGAGTACCCAATCGTTCTTCAAAGATATTCTAAAATTCTCCTGGGCCATCAAACACACTCAGATATCAGCAGTCGATCTAGCAATAAAGTGCCGCATTACTACCGAAGTACCATCAACTTAGTCACATTGCCTTTTTTCTGAAACATATACCCTCGTCAAATCACTTCAAATTAACAGTACCATCTCCTTGGTTACCTGAGGCTACCCGTTGCCTAGGAATTTTATGAACTTCTTTTCAGAACTGAACTGAAACCTCACACACGCCAGTCTCGGTCCTCTACAACACACCGCATATACCATACCCTCCAAGGGTAACATGAGAACTTTTATCTCCCATCCGCACCGTAGACATCGACGCACTCAACTAGTCAAGAACTTTCATTGATCCCATTTAGAAGAAAAATCATTACACACTCCATGCTTCACATACCCGTAGAAAATATACTCATCTTCAAACCACGATAAAACCCAACAAGAGAATCTCTGACAACTCCAATTGTACAAGCTAAACTGCCAGGACTAAATCCTTCTGTCTAAACCAAGCTAAGCAAGTCGTTAAAACCCAAGAGCAATTGCTGCAAAATGCCTGTAAAAGCTCATTACCTTGAACACATACAAGAGTTAATCATACTCTTACCATACCGATTTGATCTGCTATCAAGCTATTCCATCTATCTAACTTCTCTTTTTATTCATCATCAACTTGATATTTCTCCCTCGCTGTAGCATCACCATGCCTCAATCCAGGCTTACCACACGAGACTCGCACATAAGACCATATTTTCTAAGACCCATAGGCCACTGAATACTCTCTCAATCGTTCCCAGAAATACCACACTCCAGAATACTTTACCCAGAAGAACTTCCTGCGAGTATGAAATTCGTTACTATTACTTCCCAGATACTGATACATAGAATCCCATAACTAACATAAAATACCACAAGCCTTGATCTTTTCTAACGAAAACACAGTCCCTAGCCACATACCCAACCTTAAGACTCCTGATTATTACATGCCAAATCTTGGACACAATAAAACCATTCTCGAGAGTCATTCACTCTTACACAACTGTAAATTATCTGGCTTAACGAAAAGAACAACTCGTGCCTTATTAGCACTCTGACACAGCAGAACATGATCTCATACCAATACAAACAACCATCTTCCTTCTCTATACACTGAGCATTCTTTATCAACAACAACTCAAGACATCCTATTATTTCCTCGCATCTACGAAGCACCATGTAACCTTTATCAAAATTTTGATTCACTGGTGCCATCCTCGGTTCATTTTCCACAACCAGGACTGATCCGCCAGCATACCTCAAAACGGAAACAACATAGCACATAACCGTGCGATCAGCTAATCAACAGCAACCTCCCCAACTTGGCTCGAAGCCATCTATCAGGACACATTTAATAACCCATAATACTTCTACTCTAATGATGCCACAATATTATAGTGAGATTAAACTCAAATCATTTATAGGTTGTGAAAACACAGATCATCTAGTATTATAACTCTTTTGCAATTCTCTCATTCATTCCGCAATCGTTAAACCCATTCTCCTAAGTGACCCGAAATTTCAAATTTCTACACGTATCTTTTCACTTGCACATGAGATCTTCTAACATACACGTAAGGATCACACTACATTAGAACACTCTGTAGGAGATAACCCACCTGCTTTGCCTCAGTTTAGTATTTCAGCACACCTTCAACCATCATACACATAACACAGCCATTTAGTCTTCCTGAATCTGAACTCATATCGCCACACATAATGCACTTCACTTTCCAACAAGGAGATACGAAAATATTCTTCACGCGCCCATATTCGGGCTACACATCAAACCACAATAGGAAACGAACACTTAACAGTTCATCCATTATTCAGCAGACTTCTTCGTCACTACCAAGTCAAATAGAAACATTACATAGTACCAACATACTCATTACGTAGCTATCCAGCCGCCATTCCCACAATTAGGGACAATA
>MU665152.1:60197-92831 GCA_026770625.1 Nicotiana glauca
ACATTCTCATCCCAAGTTACAAAGCTCCTTATAAGTTATTTAATTTAAAATATCAATTAAGCAAAATCTCAATCTGTGATAGTAATAAAAACTGTGTGGAAACCACAATAATATCAAACAGCCCATATCAGATCTGGCGTCATGAGTCAGAGCCTCTAGATACAACTGAGCAACATCCTATACATATGAAAGTCTAGGTGCGAAAGTAAAAGAAAAGACAAGAGGAGAAATCAGGTCATGCGGACGCCGGCAGCTACCTCGATAACTCCGACAACTGAACTAGGCAGCAGCAATAACCTCAGTTTTGCCTCCGAGATCCCTTTATCTGCACACAAGGTGCAGGGAGTAAAGTGAGTACTCCAACTCAGTGAGTAATAGCAATAAATAACAACTGACAGTAAGAAATCCTGTAAGAACACTACAAAGTTCTATAACCAACAGTAAAGGTAGTAAAGGTCAGCTAACCAAGGAAAACTGGTGAAAATCTCCTACAGTCCGACAATTTACCAATACTGCTGCGGCACGTAGCCCGATCCATACATAATACTGCTGCGGCATGCAGCCCGATCCAATTATAGTATATACTGCTACGGCGCGCAACCCGATCTAATAATAATAGTCGACTGCGCTCACTGGGGGTGTGTGCAGACTCCGGAGGGGCTCCTAAATCCCAAGCGCTATAATACTGTGGCGTGCAGTCTGATCCACGTAATATATCACTACGGCATGCAGTCCGTTCCATATAATATACTACTGCGGCGTGCATTCCGATCCATATAATATATTACTGCGGTGTGCAGTCCGATCCATATAATATACTACTGCGGCGTGCAGTCCGATCCATATAATATACTACTGCAGCATGCAGTCCGATCCATATAATATACTACTGCGGTGTGCAGTCCGATCCATATACTGTACTACTGCGGCGTGAAGTCCGATCCATAAAATATACTACTGCGGCGTGCAGTCCGATCTATATAATATACTACTGCGGAGTGCAGCCCTATGCAGTGTATATCAAATACCCTCACTATGGGGTCCTTCACCCCTCTCAGTCAATATAGACTTGGCCTCTTGGGCCCACTCAGCTAAGACGGGGTTTTCAACCCCAGGTATTCCTCATTTAGGGTGCAAATTGCTAAGACCGGTTCATATTATGTTTTACACTTAAGGATATAACTGAGAGTATGTTTTCAACAGGTAAAGTGAATTCAATATGCTCAACATGCTCCTTAAGGGTTCTACAGATCGGCACAAAGCCCCAAACATGGCAACTAGCCCAAAATATACGGATATAAGCTCAGTCTCAGTCAAAAGTACAGTAGAGCCATCAATCGGAATGGACCGAGTCCAAATACCTAGCAGTAACATTACCACGTTCATCATACGACGCGTATCTCATTTCAACATAGCACTACAAAGTGCAAATACGGGGTCTCAAACCCTCAGAACATTATTCATAACCATTACTCACCTCAAACCGACCGAAATCCTAGCTCGCCTTACGCTTCCCTCGCAAATCGACCACCTCGAGTGTAGAATCTGACCAAAACTACTAGGAATACCTTAAAATAAGCTAATGGAACATAACCCAACTGAAAGAACTCGAAAAATACCCAAAAATACGAAGTTGGCAAAACCCGAGCCCCGGGCCCGCTTCTTGAAAAATTACCAAACTCATATTACTGGATTCATCGTCTCGCCACGAGTCCGTACGTACCAAGAACTCCCAAATCCGAGCTCAAATGACCTATCAAATTCCAATTCGAAATATAAGAACTCAAGCCCTAGCTTTACCCCCTTTTGATGAATTTCAACCAATTCCCATGTTAAATCTAACATAATCTCGTGTATTTACGCTAAGAAACTTACCTCCAATCGATCCTCCTTGAATCCCTCTTCAATTTGCTCTCCCTAGCTCAAAAAATATCAACTATGGAGGAAAAATGACTAAAACTCGCGGATGAATTGATATAACAACAGGTCTGCCCAGGTGACCTTTTACCCTGCGCGAACGCGGTCAACACTCCTGCGTTCGCAATGAACAAATTTTGTTGACCACAAATTACCTCTACGCTAACGCGGCTCCAAGCCCAGGAACGCGATGATCCAGCTCTTCTTCTTACGCGAACGCCTTCAACCAACCGCGATCGCGATGCCTCTGACCTTCTCCTTAAGCGAACGCGAACCCAGGTGTCGCGAACGCAATGAACAAAACAGGCAGGGCCCCAGGCCCCCTTCTACGCCAACGTGATTGTTTGCAAAGTTCCTCATCGCGAACGCGTTCTTATGGCTGCAAATGCGAAGACCAATTTTGGTCTGCAATAGCTGGGCAATTTTCTGCAACATTTCAAAGTTCAAAACATCCGTTTAGCCATCCGAAATCATCCCGAGGCCCCCGAGACCTCAACCAAAGGCACCAACACATCCCAAAACATCATACGAACTTGTTCCAATCATCAAAACACATCAAACAGCACTAAAATCATCAATTCACATCGGATTCAAGCCTATATTTCTTCAAAACTTCCAAAACATGCATTCTATCAAAACCCCAACCAAACGACGTCCGAATGACCTGAAATTTTTCACACACATCACAAATCACATATCTAAGCTACAGCAACTCTCGAAATTCCATTCCGACCCTCGGATCAAAATCTCACCTATCAACGGGAATTTGCCAAAATACTAACTTCGCCAATTCAAGCCTAATTCTACACCGGACCTCCAAATTAAATTCTGATCGTGCTCCTAAGTCACAAATCATCCCCCGAAGTTAACCAAATCATCGGAAATCAATTTCGAGCCATCTAACTCACAAGTCAACGTCCAGTTGACTTTTCCAACTTAAGCTTCCTTAAAGAGACTAAGTGTCTCATTTCTTATCAAAACCATTCCAAATCAACTCTCACACACCACATACAGATAATGAAACATGAAGAAGTGACAAACGGGGAAAAATGAGCAATAACACATGAGACGACGGGTCGGGTCGTCACAATGATGTTTCTAGTCCATAGGACTCACCTCCAATCGATTCCCAGCCAAAACCCTCTTAAATCCTCGCCAAAAACTCTCAAGGTTACTCAACAATGATGGAAAATACCCCAAGATCGCAGAGGAAATGTTATTTTACAACCCCTTCTGCCCAGGCCTTTTTTCTGCGGTCCCTCTTCCGCTTTTGTGGGATCGCTTCTGCGGCTTGCCTTCCGCTTCTGTGGAACTACAGTACTATGCCAAGGATCGCTTTTGCGGTCATTAACCGCTTCTGTGGAAGCTGCATATGCGGGCAATCGTCCACTTCTGCGAATATTTCCGAAAAGTCCAACCTCGCTTCTACGGCTCCCTATTCGCTTCTGCGGAACCGCTTTTGCGGTCCATTTTCCGCAGATGCGTAAACACCAGATATCAGATTCTTCAGCAGCCTCTAAACTTCAAATTCTATCCCGTTAGCCATCCGAAATTACCCAGAGACCCCCCGAGGCCCCCGGGACCTCAACCAAACGTGCCAACTCATTCTAAAACATCATTGAAGCTTCTCTTTTTATTCATCATCAATTTGATATTTCTCCCTCGCTGTAGCATCACAATGCCTCAATCCAGGCTTACCACACGAGACTCGCACATAAGACCACATTGTCTAAGACCCATAGGCCACTGAATACTCTCTCAATTGTTCCCAGAAATACCACACTCCAGAGTACTTTACCCCGAAGAACTTTCTGCGAGTATGAAATTCGTTACCATTACTTCCCAGATACTGATACATAGAATCCCATAACTAACATAAAATACCACAAGTCTTGATCTTTTCTAACGAAAACACAGTCCCTAGCCACATACCCAACCTTAAGACACCTGATTATTACATGCCAAATCTTGGACACAATAAAACCATTCTCGAGAGTCATTCACTCTTACATAATTGTAAATTATCTGGCTTAACGAACAGAACTACTCGTGCCTTATTAGCACCCTGACACCGCAGAACATGATCTCATACCAATACAAATAACCATCTTCCTAATCTATACACCGAGCATTCTTTATCAACAACAACTCAAGACATCCTATTATTTCCTCGCATCTACGAAGCACCATGTAACCTTTATCAAAATTTTGCTTCACTGGTGCCATCCTCGGCTCATTTTCTGCAACCTGGACTGATCCGCCAGCATACCTCGAAATGGAAACAACATAGCACATAAACGTATGATCAGCTAATCAACAGCAACCTCCCCAACTTGGCTCGAAGCCATCTATCAGGACACATTTAATAACCCATAATACTTCTACTCTAATGATGCCACAATATTATAGTGAGATTAAACTCAACTCATTTATAGGTTGTGAAAACACAGATCATCTAGTATTATAACTCTTTTGCAATTCTCTCATTCACTCCGCAATGGTTAAACCCATTCTTCTAAGCGACCCGAAATTTGAAATTTCTACACATATCTTTTCACTTACACAAGAGATCTTCTAACATACACGTAAGGATCACACTAAATTAGAACACTCCGTAGGAGATAATCCACCTGCTTCGCCTCAGTTTAGTATTTCAGCACACCTTCCACCATCATACACATAACACAGCCATTTAGTCTTCCTGAATCTAAACACATATCGCCACACATAATGCACTTCACTTTCCAACTAGGAGATACGAAAATATTCTTCACGCGCCCATATTCGAGCTAAACATCAAACCACAATAGGAAACGAACACTTAACAGTTCATCAATTATCCAGCAGACTTCTTCGTCACTACCAAGTCAAATAGAAACATTACATAGTACCAACATACTCATTACGTAGCTATCCAGCCGCCATTCCCACAATTAGGGACAATATTGAACATATAAGTGCATAACGCCAGCTCAAAAAGTAAGCACCTTGGTGCTAAAGCCATAAGAAAAGATCCACCTCATGTCCCCTAGACTGGCCCAACATCAAACTCACGGAGATTACATCTCGCCCCTTGATAGGGGAATCACAAGCCGTCAAGGCACATATACTACTGAATGCTCATGTGCACATGCAGACGTGTAGAAGGAATTTCAAGAGTTATATCTCAAGCTGAATCAAGTACGCACGATAAGAATTCCAAGAAAGTGAAGTTTTCCTAAAGGTTTTGCAGCCTCTCGAGGATAAATACAGACGTCTCCGTACCGATCCGCGAGACTCTACTAAACCTGCTCATGACTTGTGAGACCTAGTAACCTAGGCTCTGATACCAACTTGTCACGACCTAAACCCGGGTCGTGATGGCGCCCAACACCTTGTTAAGCAAGCCCGACCTTTAGAACATTCTCATCCCAAGTTACAAAGCTCCTTATAAGTTATTTAATTTAAAATATCAACTAAGCAAAATCTCAGTCTGTGATAGTAATAAAAACTGTGTGGAAACCACAATAATATCAAATAGCCCATATCAGATCTGGCGTCACGAGTCAGAGCCTCTAGATACAACTGAGCAATATCCTATACATATGAAAGTCTAGGTACGGAAGTAAAAGAAAAGATAAGAGGAGAAATCAGGTCCTGCGGACGCAGGCACCTACCTCGATGACTCCGACAACTGAACTAGGCAGCAGCAATAACCTCAGCTATGCCTCCGAGATCCCTGTATCTGCACACAAGGTGCAGGTAGTAAAGTGAGTACTCCAACTCAGTGAGTAATAGCAATAAATAACAACTGACAGTAAGAAATCCTGTAAGAACACTACAAAGTTCTATAACCAACAGTAAAGGTAGTAAAGGTCAGCTAACCAAGGAAAACTGGTGAAAATCTCCTACAGTCCGACAATTTACAATACTGCTGTGGCATGTAGCCCGATCCATACATAATACTGCTGCGGCGTGCAGCCCGATCCAATTATAGTATATACTGCTACGGCGCGCAGCCCGATCCAATAATAATAGTCGACTGCGCTCACTGGGGGTGTGTGCAGACTCCAGAGGGGCTCCTACAGCCCAAGCGCTATAATACTGCGGCGTGCAGTCTGATCCACGTAATATATCACTACGGCGTGCAGTTCGTTCCATATAATATACTACTGCGGCGTGCATTCCGATCCATATAATATATTACTGCGGCGTGCAGTCCGATCCATATAATATACTACTGCGGCGTGCAGTCTGATCCATATAATATACTACTGCGGCGTGCAGTCTGATCCATAAAATATACTACTGAGGCGTGCAGTCCAATCCATATAATATACTACTGCAGCGTGCAGTCTGATCTATATAATATACTACTGCGGCGTGCAGTCCGATCCATATAATATACTACTGCGTCGTGCAGTCCGATCCATAAAATATACTACTGTGGCGTGCAGTCCGATTTATATAATATACTACTGCGGCGTGCAGCCCTATGCAGTGTATATCAAATACCCTCACTACGGGGTCCTTGACCCCTCTCTGTCAATATAGACTTGGCCTCTCGGGCCCACTCAGCTAAGACGGGGTTTTCAACCCCAGGTATTCCTCATTTAGGGTGCAAATCGCTAAGACCGGTTCATATTATGTTTTACAGTTAAGGATATGACTGAGAGTATGTTTTCAACAGGTAAAGTGAAGTCAATTAGCTTAACATGCTCCCTAAGGGTTCTACAGATCGACACAAAGCCCCAAACATGGCAACTAGCCCAAAATATACGGATATAAGCTCAGTCCCAGTCTAAAGTACAGTAGAGTCATCAATCGGAATGGACCGAGTCCAAATACCTAGCAGTAACACTACCACGCTCATCATAGGACGCGTATCTCATTTCAACATAGCACTACATAGTGCAAATACAAGGTCTCAAACCCTCAGAACATTATTCATAACCATTACTCACCTCAAGCCGACTGAAATCCTAGCTTGCCTTGCGCTTCCCTCGCAAATCGACCACCTCGAGTGTAGAATCTGAACAAAACTACTAGGAATACGTTAAAATAAGCTAATGGAACATAACCAACCCGAAAGAACTCGAAAAATACCCAAAACACGAAGTTGGGAAAACCCGATCCCCGTGCCAGCTTCTCGAAAAATTACAAAACTAATATTACTGGATTCTTCGTCTCGCCACGAGTCCGTAAGTACCAAGAACTCCCATATCCGAGCTCAAATGACCTATCAAATTCCTATTCGAAATATAAGAACTCAAGCCCTAGCTTTACCCCCTTTTGATGAATTTCAACCAATTCCCATGTTAAATCTAACATAATCTCGTGTATTTCGGCTAAGAAACTTACCTCCAATCGATCTTCCTTGAATCCCTCTTCAATTTGCTCTCCCAAGCTCCAAAAAGATCAACTATGGAGGAAAAATGACTAAAACTCGCAGATGAATTGATATAACAACAGGTCTGCCCAGGTGACCTTTTACCCTACGCGAACGCGGTCAACACTCCTGCGTTCGCAATGAACAAATTCTGTTGACAACAAATTACCTCTACGCGAACGCGGCTGCAAGCCCACGAACGCGATGATCCAGCTCTTCTTTTTACACGAACGCGTTCAACCAACCGCGATCGCGATGCCTCTGACCTTCTCCTTAAGGGAACGCGAACCCAGGTGTCGCGTACGCAATGAACAAAACAGGCAGCGCCCCAGGCCCCCTTCTTCGCGAACGCGATAGTCTGCAAAGTTCCTCATCGCGAACGCGTTCTTATGGCTGCGAACGCGAAGACCAATTTTGGTCTGCAATAGCTGGGCAGTTTTCTGCAACATTTCAAAGTTCAAAACCTCCGTTTAGCCATCCGAAATCATCCCGAGGCTCCCGGGACCTCAACCAAAGGCACCAATAAATCCCAAAACATCATACAAACTTGTTCCAATCATCAAAACACATCAAACAACTCTAAAATCATCAATTCACATCGGATTCAAGCCTAAATTTCTTCAAAACTTCCGAAACATGCATTCGATCAAAACCCCAACCAAACGACGTCCGAATGACCTGAAATTTTTCACACACATCAAAAATCACATATCTAAGCTACAACAACTCTCGAAATTCCATTCCGACCCTCGGATCAAAATCTCACCTATCAACCGGAATTCGCCAAAATACTAACTTCGCCAATTCAAGCCTAATTCTACAACGGACCTCCAAATTAAATTTCGATCGCGCTCCTAAGTCACAAATCATCCCCCGGAGTTAACCAAATCATCGGAAATCAATTCCGAGCCCTCTAACTCACAAGTCAACGTCCAGTTGACTTTTCCAACTTAAGCTACCTTAAAGAGACTAAGTGTCTCATTTCTTATCAAAATCATTCCAAATCAACTCCCACACACCACATACCAATAATGAAATATGAAGAAGCAACAAACGGGGAAAACTTAGCAATAACACATGAGACGACGGTTCGAGTCGTCACAATGATGTTTCTAGTCCATAGGACTCACCTCCAATCGATTCCCAACCAATACCCTCTTAAATCCTAGCCAAAAACTCTCAAGGTTACTCAACAATGGTGGAAAATACCCCAAGATCGCGGAGGAAATATTATTTTAAAACCCCTTCTGCCTAAGCCTTTTTTTCGCTTCTGCAGTCCCTCTTCCGCTTTTGTGGGACCGCTTCTGCGGCTTGCCTTCCGCTTCTGTGGAACTACACTACTATGCCATGGACCGCTTTTGCGGTCATTAACTGCTTCTGCGGAAGCTGCATATGCGGGCAATCGTCCGCTTCTGCGAAAATTTCCAAAAAGTCCAACCCCGCTTCTGCGACTCCCTATTCGCTTCTGCGGAACCGCTTTTGCGGTCCATTTTCCGCAGATGCGTAAACACCAGATATCAGATCCTTCAGCAGCCTCCAAACTTCAAATTCTATCCCGTTAGCCATCCGAAATTACCCAGAGACCCCCCGAGGCCCCCGGGACCTCAACCAAAAGTGCCAACTCATTCTAAAACATCATTGAAACTTGTTCCAATCATCAAAACACCACAAACAACACCAAAACCATAAAATTACATCGGATTCAAGCCTAAGTTTCTTAAAAACTTCCTAAATGCGCATTTGATCAAAAACCCGACCAAAACACCTCCGAATGATCTGAAATATTCCATTCCGACTCTCGAATCAAAATCTCACCTACCAACCAGAATTTGCCAAAATACTAACTTCGCCAATTCAAGCCTAATTCTACACCGGACCTCCAAAATCAATTTTGATTGCACTCCTAAGTCACAAATCATCCCCCGAAGCTAACCGAATTGCCGGAAATCACATCTGAGCCCTCTACATCAATAGTCAACCTCCGGTTGACTTTTCCAAAACAAGCCTTCCTTAAAGAGACTAAGTGTCTCATTTCCATCTAAAACCAATCCAATTCAACTCGATCACCTCAAATACCGATAATGAAGTATAGAGAAACATAAGATGGGGGAAACGGGGCGGTAACTCACGTGATGACAGGCCGAGTCTTCACATCCTCCCCAACTAAAACAAATGCTCGTCCTCGAGCGGGTCAAGAAACATACCTGGAACCTCAAACAGCAGAGGATATTTGCTCCGCATCTCCCACTCGGTCTCCTAAGTAGCCTCCTGTACGGGCCGACCTCTCCAATGCACCTTTACTTAAGCTATATCCTTTGATCTCAACTTTCGAACCTGACGACCCAAAATAGCCACTGGCTCCACATCTTAGGTCAAATCATCATCCAACTGAACAGTGCTGAAGTCCAATACATGAGACGGGTCCCCAACATACTTCTAGAGCATAGATACATGAAATACCGGATGCACGCTCGATAAGCTGGGTGGCAAATCAAGCTCATAAGACACCTCCCCAATCCTCCTAAGTACCTCAAAAGGCCCAATGAACTGTGGACTCAGGTTCCCTTTCTTCCCAAACCGCATAACACCCTTCATGGGCAAAACCTTCAGCAAGACCTTCTCACCTACCATATAGGACACATCCCGAACCTTCCAATCTGCATAACTCTCTTGAGGCAACTGTGTTGTACGAAGCCTCTCCTGAATCAGCTTCACTTTCTCTAAGGCATCCTGAATAACCTCTGTCCCCAATAGCCTAGCCTCGTCAGGCTCGAACTATCCAACAGGAGATCTACACCGCCTCCCATACAACGCCTCATACGGAGCCATCTGAATGCTCGACTGATAACTGTTGTTATAGGCAAACTCTGCAAGCAGCAAAAACTCATCCCATGAACCCCCAAAATCAATAACACAGGCACGCAACATGTCCTCTAATATCTGAATAGTGCGCTCGGACTACCCGTCCGTCTGAGGATGGAATACTACGCTCAACTCTACCTGCGTTCCCAACTCCCGCTGAAATGTCCTCTAGAACTGAGTACCCCTATCTAAGAAAATAGACACTGGAGCCCCATGAAATCGGACAATCTCCCGGATAAATATCCCCGCCAGCCGCTCTGAAAAATAAGTAGTACATACTAGAATGAAGTGCGCGGACTTGGTCAGCCGATCCACAATCATCCAAATCGAATCGAACTTCTTCAAAGTCCGAGGGAGACTACTCACAAAATCCATAGTAATCCTCTCCCACTTCCACTCAGGAATAATCATCCACTGAAGTACACCGCCCGGCCTCTGATGCTCGTACTTAACCTACTAATAGTTGAGACACCGAGATACAAACCCTACTATATCCTTCTTTATCCTCCTTCATCAATAGTGCCGCCTCAAATCCTGATACATATTCACGGCACCTGGATGGATGGAATACCGCGAGCTGTGGGCCTCCTCCAATATCAAATCCCGAAGCCCATCCACACTGGGCACGCAAATCCGGCCCTGCATCCTCAACACGCCATCACTATCAATGGTCACATCCCTGGTATCATCATGCTGAACCCTGTCCTTAAGGACAAGCAAATGCGGATCATCATACTGGCGCTCTTTGATGCGGTCATACAAGAAAGGCCGAGAAACCACACAAGCCAACACCCGACTAGGCTCTGAAATGTCTAATCTCACCATCCGATTGGCCAAAGCCTGAACATCAACTGCAAAGGGCCTCTCCATAGCTGGAATGTACGGAAAAATCCCCATGCTAATTGCCTTCCGGCTCAACGCATCCGCCACCTCATTGGCCTTTCCCGGGTGATAAAAAATGGTAATATCATAATCCCTGAGTAACTCTAGCCACCTCCGCTGCCTCAAATTAAGATCCTTTTGCTTGAATAGATGCTTAAGACTGCGATGATCGGTGAATACCTCAAAAGATATACCATACAAGTAGTGCCTTCAAATCTTCAAAGAATGAACTATAGCAGCCAACTCCAAATAATGTACAAGGTAGTTCTTCTCGTGGGGCTTCAACTGACGAGAAGCATATGCAATAGCTCTACCCTCCTGCATCAACACACATCCGATCCCAACTCTCAAAGCATCACAATATATAGAGTAAGAACCTGAAGTTGATGGCAACACCAACACTGGGGGCTTGGTCAAAGCTGTCTTGAGATTCTGAAAGCTCTCCTCGCACTCATCCGACCACACAAATGGAGCACCTTTCTGAGTCAACTTGGTCAAGGGCGATGCAATAGAGGAAAATCCCTGAACAAACTGGCAATAATACCCTGCAAACCCAAGGAAACTACGAATCTCTGTGGCTGAGGTCGGTCTAGGCCAACTTTGCACCGCCTCTATCTTCTTCAGGTCGACCTGAATACCCTTGCTAGACACCCCGGGTCCTAAGAAAGCCACTGACCCAAGCCAAAACTCACACTTAGAGAACTTTGCATAAAGCTTCTCCTCCCTCAATCTCTGTAATACCACTCGTAAATGCTGAGTGTGCTGCTTCTGGATATGCGAGTACACCAATATATCATCAATAAAAACAATCACAAACGAATCCAGATATGGCCGAAATACACTGTTCATCAAATGCATGAACGCGGCTGGGTCATTGGTCAGCCCAAAGGACATAACAAGAAACTCATAGTGCCCATATCTAGTCCTGAAAGCAGTCTTCATAATATCTGAATCCTTGATCTTCAACTGCTGATAGCCTGAACGGAGATCAATCTTGGAGAATACCCTTGCCCCCTGAAGTAGGCAAATAAATCATCAATACGAGGCAGGGGATACTTGTTCTTCACTATAACTTTGTTCAATTACCTATAGTCAATACACATTCTCATTGTGCCATCCTTCTTTTTCATAAATAGAACTGGTGCACCCCACGGTGACACACTAGGCCGAATGAACCCCTTATCAAGGAGTTCATGAAGCTGATCTTTCAATTCTTTCAACTCTGTTAGTGCCATCCGATATGGAGGAATGGAAATGGGCTGAGTGCCCAGCCCCAGGTCGATACCAAAATCAGTGCCCCTGTCCGGTGGCATGCCCGGAAGGTCTGCAAGAAACACATCGGGAAACTCCCTCACAACTGGGACCGAATCAATGCTAGGAGTCTTAGCTCCAGCATCCCTCACAAAATCCAAATATGATAGACATCCCTTCCCAACCATACACTGGGCCTTTAGGAAGGAAATCACCCTACTAGGCACATAATCAGCCACGCCACGCCACTCGATCCTTGGAACACCTGGTATGCCAAAGTGACTGTCTTAGCATGACAGTCCAGAATAGCATGACACGGAGATAACCAGTCCATGCCCAAAATAACATCAAAATCCACCATGCTCAATAGCAATAGATCGACTCAGGTCTCCAAACCCCCAATATTCACTAAACACGACCGATATGCATGGTCTACAACAATAGTATCGCCTACTGGGTAGATACATGAACAAGTAAAGCAAGACACCATGGGTCGTACACAAATGATGAGAAAAATATGAAGACACATAGGAATAGGTGGAACCGGGATCAAATAAGACTGAGGCATCTCTGTGCCAGACTGAAATAATACATGTGATAACAGCATCCGAAGCAATAGCATCCGACCTGCCCTGAAGAGCATAAAAGCGAGCCTAACCACCGCCCGATCGGCCTCCCCATCTGGGCCGACCCCTGATTGCCTGACCCTCACCACTAACTAGTGGGGCAGGTGCTGAAGAAACTGGGCCAGAAGATGAGGGCTAACCCCTCTGCTGAGATGAGCTAGTAGCACGGCGAGGACACTCGCTCAGCATATGCCCAAACTCACCACACTCGTAGCAACTCCCGGGGGTTGGGAACTGGGACTGAAGGGAACCCTTCATGCTAGAGTGGCAAGCTGATGCACTCGGCCTGGAAGAACCTTGAACAGATGGAGCATGAGACGAACTCTGTGTTGGCCTTCCGCGGTCCGCATAACTCTTCTGACGCGACTGTGCTGTACGAAGCCTCTCCTGAATCAGCTTCACCTTCTCTAAGTCATCCTGAACCATCTCTGTCCCCAATAGCCTAGCCTCACAGGGCTCGAACCCTCCAATAAGAGATCTACACCGCCTCCCATACAATGCCTCATACGGAGCCATCTGAATGCTCGATTGATAACTATTGTTATAGGAAAACTCTGCAAGCGGAAAAAACTCATCCCATGAACCCCCAAAATCAATAACACAAGCACCCAACATGTCCTCCAATATCTGAATAGTGCGCTCGGACTGCCCGTCCGTCTGAGGATGGAATGCTGTGCTCAACTCTACCTGCGTACCCAACTCACGCTGAAATGTCCTCTAAAACTGAGAAGTGAACTGAGTACCCTATTTGAGATAATAGACACTGGAACCCCATAAAACCCGACAATCTCCCGAAAAAAGATCCCTGTCAGCCGTACCGAAGAATAAGTAGCACATACTGGAATGAAGTACGCGGACTTGATCAGCCGATCCACAATAACCCAAATCGAATCGAACTTCTTCAAAGTCCGAGGGAGACCACTCACAAAATCCATAGTAATCCTCTCCCACTTCCACTCGGAAATCTCTGCTTCATGACAATTCTTGAGAACGAGATTAACAAAACTTCAGGATGCTGGACAGATGAAGACGATTCAGACAATGAGAGATGCTTCATGGCAAAAGGAGAAACTAGCGAGGTAAGACCTTATGACTGTGAAAGATGCAATAAATTACAAGACATTCTTGACTCCACCCTAAAAGAGTCTCAGAAAATGATGAATGAACTCAAGAGACTCACTAGGGAAGTCAAAGACTGGAAACTCAAAACATGAAGTATGTGAAATTGAAAAAGACGTACTTCAAGAAGAGTTTGAGGAATTGCAAATGTAGTTTAACAGCCTGCGCAAATCCACCAGTCATAGCTCTATTAGGTCAAACCAGACGACTTACAAGAACCAATCAGAACTAGATCGACTAATCGATCAAACCAGTCGACTTACAAGTCAACTGGAAAGGAATCAGCGAATCCTATAACTGCTAATTCCAATTCATATGAAAGACCTGAAGATAGGTCCGGGATCAAATGTCATTATTGTAACAAAAGTGAGCATAAATATTCTGGCTGTCATTTTCGTAAATCTCAAATGTCCAGATGGGTTTGGAAACCAAAAACCTCCGAACCTAGTAACACTAACTCACCAGGACCCAAGCAAGCTTTGGTACCTAAAAGAAAGTAATATTTCTGTATTGCAGGAACACCACAGAATCAAGCGCAAAGGAAAATGGTACCTAGATAGTGCGTGTTCCAGTCACATGACAGGTGACAAAAGCTTGTTTAAGGAAGTTACAAAGATTGATGGAGGAAGCGTCAAATTCGGAGATGATTCATGAGGCAAAATAGTTGGCACTAGAACCATTCCTTTCAACAATAGCTGTGATATTACTGAAGTATATCTAGTGGATGGATTAAATTATAATCTTCTCAGTATAATCCAACTCTGCAACTCAGGATATGAGGTAAAATTTAAGAGAATTGGATGTGCCATCGGAGACGAATCAGGTAAAATAATCCTTCCTGGAAAAAGGTACGGAAATGTCTATATACTTGATGGTTTTGAAAATATAGATAGTCATATATACTTAACCTCTATGTCTGATTATCCCTGGTTGTGGAATAGACGTCTTGGTCATGCTAGCATGCATCTAATTGAGAAATTATCCAAACATGACTCCAAACATTACTTAGTCATTGGATTACCCAAATTGAATTTTTCTAGGACTCACATTTCTGATGCATGTCAAATGGGTAAGAAAACTAGAAACTCTTTCAAAAATAAAGACATAGTATCCACCTCAAAACCCCTGCAATTACTTCATATGGATTTGTTTGGACCAACTAGAACTGCTAGCATAGGAGGTAAGAAATATGTTTTTGTTATTGTTGATGACTTTTCACGTTTCACTTGGGTACTTTTTCTGTCTCATAAAGATGAAGCCTTAAGAAACTTTGAAGTCTTCTGCAAAAGGATTGAGAGGGAAAAAGGTTATCCTATCTCCATAATCCAAAGTGATCATGGAGGTGAGTTTTAAAGCAAGGCATTTGAAGATTTCTGTAATGATCAAGGGTACACTCACAACTTCTCTGCTCCTCACTCTCCTCAACAAAACGGAGTTGTGGAAAGAAAAAACAGAACACTTCAAGACATGGCAAGAACCATGCTGCTAGAACACTCTCTGCCAAATCATTTCTGGGTTGAAGGTGTGAGTACTGCATGTCACATTCTAAATCGATGTCTCATAAAGCCCATTCTGAAAAAGACTCCGTATGAACTCTGGAAAGGTAAGCGCCCAAACATCAGTTACTTTCATCCATTTGGAAGTAAGTGTTTCATCCATAATAATGGTAAGGACAATCTTAAAAAATTTGATCCACGTAGTGACGAAGGTATTTTTCTTGGTGATTCTTTAAACAGCAGATCATTTAGAGTTTTTAATAAACGTACTTTATGTGTTTAAGAATCAGTTCATGTTATTTTTGATGAAAATAATCCCTTGGTCGAGAAAGGTATTAATGCAGGTGACGAAGATCAAACTTAAGAAGTTCAGGACAAAGGAAAATCACAGGAGTCAGCTAGTCCCATAAATGTAGTCGAGTCAACTGAACAAGTTAGCAACAATACTCTTGAGCATCATGTGGAGTCAACTACCAGTACTGCTCGACTAAATGAGTGGAGAAATGAAACTGAATATCCACAGAAATACATCATAGGGGATCCAAACGAAGGAATGAAGACCAGGGCTGCTCTTAAAAAGAAAGCTAATATTGCTCTGATCTCTCAAATAGAGCCAAAGAAGGTAGAAAAAGCATTGAACGGCTCAAGCTGGGTAAAAGCCATGCAAGAGGAATTAGACCAATTCGGCAAGAATTAAGTATGGAAGCTGATACCCCGACCTGAAAATGTCTCCGTCATAAGAACAAAATGGGTATTCAGAAACAAGTTAAATGAAGAAGGACAAGTCATAAGGAACAAAGCTAGGCTAGTTTCTCAAGGCTATTCACAACAAGAAGGAGTCGACTATGATGAAACTTTTGCTCCAGTAGCCCGATTGGAATCTATACGAATCCTTCTAGCTTACGCATCATGTAAAGGATTCAGACTGTTTCAAATGGATGTCAAAAGTGCCTTTCTAAATGGATTCATCGAAGAGGAAGTTTTTTTGAAACAACCTCCAGGTTTTGAAGACTCAAAATTTCCTTACCACGTGTACAAGCTCACAAAGGCCCTATACGGACTGGAACAGGCTCCACGGGCTTGGTATGATAGGTTAAGTACATTTCTTGTTGATAATGGATTCACCAGAGGTAAAATTGATACCACTCTATTCATTAAACGGTCAACAGAAGGTAATCTCATCATTCAAATTTATGTTGATGACATTATTTTTGGTAGTGCTAACTCTCTTACGTGCAAGGAATTTGCAACCCTCATGCAGAGTGAATTCGAAATGAGTATGATGGGTGAACTCACATTTTTCCTTGGACTTAAAATTCATCAATCTGAAGAAGGAACCTTCATATGCCAAACCAAATATACCAAGGAGCTAATTCAAAAGTTTGGGATGAGCAATGCTAAATCAATTGGGACTCCCATGAGTCATTCCACAGCTTTGGATAAAGATGAACAGGGCACTCCAGTTGATGAAACCAAATATAGGGGAATGATTGAATCTCTACTATATATGACCGCTAGTCGACCAGATATTATATTTAGTGTCTGTAAATGTGCAAGGTTTCAGTCAGCTCCAAAGGAGTCACATCTTACTACTGTAAAAAGAATAATTCGATATCTTATTGACACAATATCTCATGGATTGTGGTATCCTCGCTCTAACTCGTTTAAATTAGAAGGTTTTTCATATGCAGATTTAGCATGTGATAAAGAAGACAGGAAAAGCACAAGTGGTACCTGTCAATTACTGGGAAAGGCCTTAATATCCTGGAACATTAAAAAGCAAGCATCAGTCGCCTTGTCGACTACTGAAGCTGAATACATAGCCGTTGGTCAATGCTGTGCACAACTAATATGGATGTCCCATCAATTGGTGACTATGAACTTTACTTTAAACCTATACAGATTTTTTGTGATAATTCTAGTGCAATTTGTCTTTCTAAAAATCCCGTGCATTATTCTACAGCAAAGCATATAGACATTAAACATCACTTTATTAGAGATCATGTTCTTAAAGGTGACATAGAATTAACCTTTGTTGGCATTTCTACCCAATTAGTTGATATTTTTACTAAACCACTATTAGAAGATAGGTTCTGTGCTTTACGAGAATGGCTTGGTATTATTTGTCTTTCAAAAAATTGTTAGGACCAAAGTGCTTTTAAAAATTAAAAAAAAATTAAAAAAACGTATCATAATTACTTCTCATCAGTACATTAAGTACGCTGTCAGCCTTTTTCCCTCTGTTTTAGCGTGTTTTCAATCAGTTTGCAGCCGAAGTTGGAAAGCCTATCAATCACGTCGCTTCGTCTGACATCTTTTCTTTTTTTTTGTACTCAATCGTCGATTCTTTTCCTTTTAAGTTAGTCTTTTTCCTTCTCTTTCATATTCCTCTACCAACCCTTCTTCTAACCTGTAAAAACCCTCTCCTCTCCCATGGCTAAATCTTCCAAAAAACTCTCTGCTTCCACCAGGAAAAGTGCCCGCACCAAAACAAAACCCTCGTCCATGCCCCCTGAACAAGTAGATTTAGGGTCTGACCGTTCCGAATGCTATGCCTCTTCTCAAGGTGGTTACTCAGAACACTCCAATCCTCCAGGCGATAAAGCCTCCGGAAAGCGCCCCATGGAGGAACTTCTTGTCTCTACTCCCAAGAAACCTATGTTCGACCTCAATGCCTCCCTAGAATAAGACTTAAATTTCTGGGACACTCCTAATAAGGATTTCTTTGTTTCCCTTAAGGATAAGCCCATTGCCCATGGTAGAGTGGTAGATCTCGATCTTATGGAGTCCCTCAACTTCAAGGTAAAGAATCTCTTCATATATCAAAGGTGGGAAAAATTTCTCTCTGTTCCTCCTCCTAAAGTCTATGAACCCCTTGTCCGGATGTTCTACGCTAATCTTCATTCCTCTAAACCTGATAGGCTTGAAACGTTTTTTCTTGGTAAACGGATTGTTCTTGAGTGTGCTATTTTTGACTCACTCTTTTCGTGTCATTGCTCTGGTTTCCCTACTGTTTTTAAAAATGTCTGGCATGAAGACTTTGAAATAACCTTTGATCAGGCCAAACAGTGCATTGCTGAAAATCCCTTTGAGAACCTCCCAAATCAGTTGGGGCCCAGTGACGTTAGCTTTGAAACTAGGGTTCTTGCTCACATCGTTGCTACCACTCTTCTTCCCAGAACTGGTTCCTTCTCAACCCTCTCTCAACGGGACACCTTCTTTGTTTACTGCCTTATTTCCAGTCTAAAAATCAAGTTGTCCTCCTGGGTTGTAAACTTTATGATTGAGAGTGCAGAACATCCAACCGGTCTCCCTTATGGTATGGCCATCACCCACATTTTAGAAGCCCATCAAATTCAGCTTTCAGACTACCCATCTATTCCGATATACAAGTGCTACAACTTTAGAGCCTTCTCCAGTATGGGGTATGTGAGTGTCAAAGGTGTCTAGGTCGAAAACGGTGAAAGTGAGGCAAAGCAAACTCCTATGGAAACCAAGCCCTCTTCTGGTATACCTTCCTCTTCTGCAGAACTGAATGAAAAGCTCAGCTCTATTTTCTCTCAACTCTTTGACATCCAGACTCTACTGTCCACCACTCAGTCAACTGTGGATGCTTTTCATGGTATTTCTAAAGAAACAGGGTCAGATGTGTCAAAAATTAGGGTGGCTGTGCAAAAGGTAAGGGAGAATGCGGTTAACGCTTTCAAAGAGGTGCATGACAGGCTGGATGGAATGAGCACTGCTGCCAACACAAGCTTTGAACAGATGAAGGACGCAATCTGCAACACCCTCACTTACTTTCTGCGACAATGAGATGGCTGTGATCTACAAACAATTTTTTGTTTTTGTTTTGGATGTGGTTGGGCCTTGCCCGTGGATATTTTCTTCTTTTGTGGATATTGTTTTGTAGCCTTGCCCTCTTTTGCTGATGTCAATTAGGGGGAGAAATATTAACCTTTGTGCAGGCATATATATTAACCTTTGTGCAGGTTATTAAGTCGACTATACACCTTTGTGCAGGAATATTCTCTTTCTACAGGATACTAAGTCGACTATGCATAAATAATATGCACGTTACTCCACTATGCTACTTGCATAGTATCTCTTGTTCCTTGAACTAGTCAATTATACTTTGAACATACTATTGCATGCATAGTTCACACTATACAGGTACAAGTTGACTGCACACATTGAGGAGGAGCTCCAGATCAGTTGACTACACATATTAAGGGGGAGCTAATATAACAGGGAAGTCAACTGTTGTCCAGACCAACCACCTGGCAGACTAAAGTCGTCACCTTGGAATCTCAAGATCTAAATAATTTATCATATGATGAACTGCGAGGAGAGCTCATTGCTTTCGAAAGAACACATCTGAAGAAGAAAAATCATGAGGAGAAGAAGAAAACTGTTGCATTCAAAGCTACTACTGAAACCGCTGAAAATGAAGTTGATGACCCTGAAACTCTACAAGAGGAAATCGCGATGATGTCTAGAAACATGGATGGATTAATGAGAAGATATAGAAATACAAAGAAAGGAACATTTCCACCAAGAAGATCTAGACAATACAATGAACAAGATAAGAACGATGGAAAATGCTATGAATGTGGAAATTTTGGACACATCCAAGTAGAGTGTCCAGAACTAAAGAAAAAGATCTCTAGAGGATTCAACAAAAATAGATCATTTGGAAGCTGGAGTGATGAGGATGACTCAGACCACGAAGAAATAGAAAATCTCTACTTCGTGACAATTCTTGAAAATGAGATTAATAAAACTTCAGGATGCTGGACAGATGAAGACGATTCAGACAATGAGAATTGCTTCATGGCAAAAGGAGAAACTAGCGAGGTAAGACCTTATGACTGTGAAAGATGCAATGAATTGCAAGACATTCTTGACTCCAACCTAAAGGAGTCTCAGAAAATGATGAATGAACTCAAGAGACTCACCAGGGAAGTCAAAGACTAGAAACTCAAGCATGAAGTATGTGAAATTGAAAAAGACGTACTTCAAGAAGAGTTTGAGGAATTGCAAATGCAGTTTAACAGCCTGCGCAAATCCACCAGTCATAGCTCTGTTAGGTCAAACCAGACGACTTACAAGTTAACTAGTAAAAAACCAATCAGAACTAGATCGACTAATCGATCAAACCAGTCGACTTACAAGTCAACTGGAAAGGAATCAGCGAATCCTACAACTGCTAATTCCAATTCATATAAAAGATCTGAAGACAGGTCCGGGATCAAATGTCATTATTGTAACAAAAGTGGGAATAACTTACGTTATAATCTATGCCGAGAACAATATTCAAACATCGCGCCACATGAGCTCCAAGAACTTAAAAGTGAAGACATGAGCTCAAAATCCCGAAATTAGATGTTTAATACACCTGCCAGGTCTCCTTCTTGGGGATCGAGGTTAGTACCCATGCGATCGCGATTAATAAAAGTTCTAGCAACATTTCCTTCATTTCGATCGTGGCCAAAACCTCGCGATCGTGATGTACAAATTTTGTTTCCTCATCACAGACACCCCTCGATATAACGGTCATAACTATTTGAACAAAATTCAAAATGACAAAAGGGCTGCTTTTCCAAAAACTACATTCAAAGGAACACAACTTTTATTTTTGTATTATCCCCAAATTCCTTATCGATTGGAAGATATATTCTCCCCAATTTAGATTAGAGAGAGCGGAAATTTACTTCTATGCCATCACGAACTTCCTTAGGTGATCGCGATCAACAAAGCTTGGAAATGCATTTTTCTCTTCGCGATCGCGGCCCTTTCTTCGCGATCGCGCAAAAGGATTCACCATATCTTAGAAATAGTCGCTCAAACATGGTGAATTGACCCGTAACTCACTCGAAACACACCCGAGCCTTCAAGACCAGTCCAATCATACCAACCATTCCCAAAACATGAAGCAAACTTGCTCAAGGCCTCAAATCACACCAATAAACATCCAAGCTAGGAATCGATGATCCAAACCATTTTTGCAACTTTCAAACTTCAAAACTTCACCCAACGCGTTCGAATTACACTTAAATATTTCAGAATGACGCCAAACTTTACGTGTTAGTCACAAATCACGATACAATCCTATTCCAAGGCTCGGAATCCGAAACGAACATCACTAATATCAAATTTCAATTCAAATCAATCTTAGAAAAATCTAAAATCTTCAAAATGCTAACTTTTAACAACAAGCACCAAAATACATCCAAACCACCCGATACTCAACCCAAATATATGCCAAAGTCCGAAATTATCATATGAACCTACTGAAAACTTCAAATCCTGATTCTGAGGTCATTTACTCAAAAGTCAAACCTTGATCAACTCTTCCAACTTAAAAATTCTGAATTGAGAATTTTCCATCTGAATTAACTCCGAACTTTTTGAAATTCAGTTCCAACTACATGTACAAGTCATAAAATATGAAGTCAAGCTACTCAAGGCCTCAAACCTCCAAACAACGCGCTAGAGCTCAAAACGATTGGTTAGGTCTTCAAGATAGACCTACCCGGTGTTCGCAAGCCTCAGAGTCACCCTCTGTCCTTGTTTTTTGTATTGCATATTCCTTATGATAGCTAGTTTGTTTAAATTTCGGTACATTCGTGTAAAGCTTATACCTCAGTCTCAATAGGTTTTGGGAGTTATTGTCTGTAGTAATATGGAGCTCCTTTATGATAGCTAGTTTGTTTAAATTTAAAGTTCTATTACCATTTCCATTATTTCTCCATGTAGGATTACCTAGTCTTAGAGACTATGCCAACACAACATACTGCGGTGGGAGATTGGGGGCGTGACGTTGTCGTTTGCAGGCCTCGGAGTCACTTCTGATATTATTATTACTGTTGTTTATCTTCATTTCAGAACAATATTGTATTTAGAAATTCTAGTGTATGTCGGTAGAGCTTATGACTCTGTACTACCGGTTCTAGGGATTATATAACATTTGATCAGCTTTAGTTACGTTATCCCAGTTATCAGTTTAAGTTTTTTTTACAGTTAAGATAGTTATCTTTGTTAGATATCCTCATGTCTTAGGCTTACCTAATCTTAGAGACTAGGTGCCACCACGATTCCTAAGGTGGAATTTTGGGTCGTGACACAAATACTCTTTATATAGTCTTTGTCTAATTAGATTTTATCTTAAACAACACTTTTCGTGATCATATTATTATACTTTTTCTAGCGTTGTCAAATTGTTGACGGGTTCCCATGTTTTCCAAAATGAGTTTCTCTGTCCAAGATTTAGATACCTCACGCTGTCATACGACAAAAAATTAAGCACTTTTGGACTCAAGTTCATGTAAAATATTTTCTAATTACGTTAAAAATTATTTAGATATTCTTTTACTCCACTTTTAGTATTTTTTTAATATTATTATTATTATTTTTTTTTTTTTTTTGTGGAGAAGAGCTTTCAATTTAAAAGAAGTAGAAGCAAATTTCTAACCATTACTTACTAAAAGGTGATGGACTATAGTCTTGTCCATCAAACACATGAAAAACACATAGAAAGCGATTGCTTCATCAAAAAACATAAAATCTACTTATCTTTCAGTACTCTTTGTTACAAAACTTATTGGTTGCAACCATTTTCATAAATACTGTTGGTTAATCTACTGCAACGGTAATTCCGATGTCCCAAAAAATATTTGTTAAATTTCTGTATCGGATTTTCATTTTTAACAAAGTTAAATAGGAACCGGTGAGTTTATGAAAACCACTGCAGCCAATAAATTTTATAACAAAGAATACTGAAAGATAACTACATTTTACGTTTTTTGATAAAACAATCGCTTTCTATGTGTTTTTCATGTGTTTGATAAACAAGAAAATAAATCAATAACTCATCACCTTTTAGTAACTAATAATTTAAAAATTTGCCTCTAGTTCTTTTTGTTTGAAAGCTCTTTTCCACCATTTTTTGAATAATATAAAAAAAAAATTACTCAAAGCAAAGTAGAAGAATATCTTATATTTAATTTGTATATACTTCTTCAAATTTTATGTTTTTCTATTCGTTGATACAATCTTATATCATAAGGATGTGCCAAAATCCTTTTGCCAATAGATGTTGATGATTGAATTTTCAAACTAATACCTTTTCACGTGCGATATGGTACTCCTTCCGTCCTAATTCATGTGTTGATGTTTGACTGGAAATGATATTTAAGAACGAAAGAAGAATAGACTTTTGATACTTGTGATCCATGACAAGCCATATATATTTGTATGAATGTAAATTATCTCATTAAGGGTATACTGGATATTTTAAATTTAAATTATTACTTCATCTATTTAAAAAAGATTAATACAATTTCTTATTTGCCTATATAAAAAATATTGGCACCTTTCAAGACTTCCTTAATATGAAACATTTATAGCCAGATAAATGTTATGGCAAATTTCAGGTCACATGTTTCAAAAGTTTTATAGCCGCACAAATGCTATGGGTTTATTCAAGATCACATATCTCAAAAGCCTTCTTATTATTTAATTATGGTTGTGCCAAGTCAAACTAGGACAATCATTTTGAAACGAATGTAGTACTAAATATAGAAATGTTGTCACGACGCAAGTTCGCCCTCTGTGAACTGTCGTGATGGCAAATAATCTCTATGACTAGGTAAGCCTAACAAATTGCAGAAAAAAGAAACGAAATACGAAAGTAGCAAAAACTACGGTTAAAACATAATAAAAACGTTTAAGATGCCGCTGAGCATATACAAATTAAATACACACTCTTAAAACTGAATCAACTCCCAAAACCCGGAATAACACAAAATCACAAGCTGTAGATACTGCATAGTGTTCTAACTCCATAATGTCTAATCAAATAAAAGTGCAGAAGGTCTATAGCTAAAAGAGAGAATAGAGAGCGACTTCTCGGTTTGCGAATGCGGCAGATATACCACGAAGTCTCTGATGATCGTCTCGCCTCACTGATAGTATGGCTGAGCCGAAGAAGTTTTATATGCACACGAAAAACATGTATAGGGAGGGCATGAGTACACCACAACGGTACCCAGTAAGTACAAAGCCTAATATCGGTCGAGTAGTGACGAGAAAGGTTAGGGCCCTACTGGTTATATATGTATAAACGAAGTAAAACAGTATGAGGTGCGACGGTATAATTAAAGACACTAACAGTTGATAAAGAGTGAAATCACACACAATATACTCAGTACACAGAGATAGCAATAGGGGATCTCCCAAGATATCGTCCTGTATTCTCAAACGTAAATGTACAAAGGATCTCCCGGGATATCGTCCCGTAGTCCAAATCATGAATATTAGCGAAAACTACCAGAATACCAATCCGTAGTCCCAAAGTAAATATCCAATATGGGAGAATCTCCCGGATGACGTCGCGTTGTCCCAAACGTAAAAGTGCAGGGAGATCACCTGGAATAACGATCCGTAGTCCCAAATTAAACAGACAGAGGGATCTCCCGGGATATCGTTCTGTAGTCCCAAAGTAAACACACAACAGTCTCAGAAAGAATTTATAGTTCTATTCGAAAATTTAAGGAGGAAATTATACTCTAACATGATGCATAGAGTACAAGTAAGCAATTAAAGCAGGTAAGACAATTAAATCACATAAGCATGCTTTTTCAAAACTAAACAAGAGGCTTCAAGTACAATTATTGCTCAATTACAAGAAAATATAGATATGTACACACTCGTCACCTCACGTACACGGAAATCATACAATATCAATACCAAAATCCTAAGGGGAATTCCCCCACACAAGGTTAGGCAAGCCACTTACCTTGAACTAGCTTAAAACCAACCCGAAACCAGGCTCTTGCCATGAGTATCCAAGACCGAGTGGCCCAAATCTAATCAAATAACTTTAACAATGTAAATATAACTACAAATAATGAATTTAGCTAAAGGAATCGAAGCTAAAATAAGAAAATAGAAAAATTCCCAAAAATTCTCCCTTGGCACACATCTCGGAATCGGGTAAAAAATACAAATTATGAACACCCATTCACTCACGAGTCTAACCATACCAAAATCACTCAAATCCGATACCAAAACCTTGATCAAAATAAAAAAAAAAACTTGGTTGGGGAATTTTTCCTAAATTTCCCTAATTTTTCACCCCAAATCCGAAATTAAATGACATAACTAAGATTAGATTAATGGAATACAACTAGAAAGGGATTAGAAATCGTTACCCACTTATTTCCTCTTCAAAATCTTCCCAAAATCGCCTTACCCCGATCTCCAAAATTTATTTTCCAAGGTATGAAATCAAGCCCTTGATTTTCATATTTCTGCCCAACGATTTCCGCATCTGCGAGGGTCCTACTGCACCTGCGATTTTGCTTATGCGGTTCCTACTCCGCACCTGCGGATTTTAATTAAAAGGCCAAGTTCCGCACCTGCGCCAATTTACCCGCAAATGCGGTCGTTTCTACGGTCCTTGGGCCGCATCTGCGACCAACTCCACTATTGCATCAGACTGCACCTACGGTTCCCAAACCGCTTCTAAGGTGCCGAACCTGCGGTCCCATACACGTAGGTGCGGTTATGACAGGTTCAGCAACCTCAGATTTTGCCTAAGTCCAAATTCACTTCCATTAAGCATCCTAAACTCACCCAAAACCCTGGGACCTCAACTAAACACACCAATCTATCCAAAAAATCATGCGGAATTAGTCCAACCATCAATCACATCAAAAAACTCTAAAACCACGAAACACCCTCTAATCCAAACCAAAAGTACTTGAAACTTCAAGAAACCTACAACCGATGTCGAAACCAACCAAACCAAGCCCCGCTTGACCCCAGATTTTGAATACAAGTCACGTTCGATGTTATTCCAACTTTCGAAGTCGGATTCTGACCCCGATATTAAAATCTCACTATTGATCTGGAAACTTAAAAAAAATTTACTTTCGGTATTTCAAGCCTAAATAATCTACGGACCCCCAAAACACAATCCGAACATGCCCCTAAGTTCGAAATCACCCAACGGAGCTAACACAATTGACGAAATTCCATTTCGAGATCGTCTTCAAACTTTCTGACTACGGTCTGAATTCAAAAGCTTAAGCTCTCATTTAGGGACTAAGTGTCCCAAAATACTCCGAAACTTAAAAGGAATTCTCCCGGCAACTCACAATAGTTGAAACAAATATATGGGAAAAGTAGTTAATATGAGATCAGGGCGTTAATTCTTAAAACAAACCGGCCGGATCGTTACAAATGTGATATTTGTTTTGGTACTGACTTAGAAAGAAAATATTGCCACTCAAATGGGACGAAGATAGTATTATGCTAGCATTTGGCCATAGATTCCCAAATTTATTTTGAAAAATCTGATTGGGTGAAGTTTGGTTTGAAGATGAAACTGTGTTTGGATATTAGTTTTCAAAAAATATTTTACTTTTTTTTTTTAAAAAAACATGAAAAATGACTTATACCCACAAGTTCTAAACACTATCACAAATACCCAAAAGTATATTCGTCAATAACATTCATTATATTATCGCAAAGCATAGGCCTGAACATAAATAAATTTGGTACAAAAATTATCATTTTTATAATGAACTACTTAATACACTATCAGATGATCGATAAGACGAAGCAGTATTGTTATAAAATAATGAATGGTGGGCTCTTTTATAAAATACAAAAGTTGGGGAAACTTTTAAGAAATATAATCGCAATATTTTGGGCCAAAACCAACTCTTTGGTGTTTGGGTTATGGGAATTTGCCAATATATTGATAAAACTTATGAACAAACATGTATTTGCCAAAAACAAAAAAACTAAATATATTTTGGCAAAATCTATGACCAAACGGGTCTTATATTTGGTTAGACTTATCTATATAAACCCTACGATTTGCAAGCTTATTCGTGCATCAAGCAAAGGTCAGTTACAAAAGCTTATGAATTGTTGTAATCCTTTTGAGGAAATGAAATCACCTATTGCGATAATCCTGCTCTTTTTACTTGCCCTGGTAAGTTCCTTTACATGATTATAATCCTCCTTTTGGAGATATATTTTATTAATTTCTAGATGTATTATGATAATCATATTTCTTATAATATATATTTGTTTGAAGTAAAACCTCTTTACATATTACTAAATTTTAGAACGATTATACTTGTTCAGATTTATATTTTCATGCTCTAGACAACAGTTTGTAAATTTAACTTTTGATTTCTTTAAAGCAAGGCACTGAACCTATTTACATGAAATTCTCATTGGTCTTGATATATCTGTACCCAACGAGTGTAAGATGAGCATAGATACACTTCGGGTGAATTATTCATGATTTAAATAGAATAACAAATATGTATCTGTACCAAACAATTATGCATATTTGTATAGAATGAATATTTACTCGTAAAAAAATTCATGTAATATATAGTATTCAGTAAAGTTTTCTTGTCTCTTCTTTTTGGGCGTTATGCAGGCAGCATTGATGCAAGAAGAGACCCAGGCGAATATTGGAGAATTGTTATGAAAAATGAGCCAATGCCGGTAACTATCCAGCGTCTTCTGCACCGACATTCAATTCCTCTATCCGAGCAAAACAGTGCTAAACAAGATAATTCATTAGGCAAAGATTTTGAGCCAAGGCCAACTATAACTGGTTATTATCATGATGACGCTACTCTCAAACAAGAAAATTCATTTGCTAATGATTTTGAACCAAGGCCAAATGCTAGTGTGTACCATGATTGATACCGCAGGCACTATGTGTCATTTCGTTTGTAAAGTCCCTCCCAGTTTGTGATGTTAAGTGATATATGGAATAAGGATTAATAAACACTTGTGCTATAGTACTTCTTGCATTTAACTCAATGGTTGTTTCAGCTCGTACAAAGTCCCTATTCTTATGGNGTAGCCAAAGATTTTGAGCCAAGGCCAACAATAACCGGTTACTATCCTGATGATGCGAGTCTCAAACAAGAAAAGTCATTTGCTAAAGATTTTGAACCGAGGCCAACTTTAACGGGTTATTATCATGATGAAGCTAGTCTCAAACAAGAAAATTCCTTTGCTAAAGATTTTGAACCAAGGCCAACTGTAACTGGTTATTATCATGATGACGCTACTCTCAAACAAGAAAATTCCTTTGCCAATGATTTTGAACCAAGGCCAAATGTTAGTGTGTACCATGGTTGATACCGCAGAGGCACTATGTGTCATTTTGTTTGTAAAGTCCCTCCCAGTTTGTGATGTTAAGTGATCTATGGAATAAGGATTAATAAACTATGTGTCATCTTGAATTTAACTCAATGGTTGTTTCAGCTCGTACAAAGTCCATACTCTTATGGTGCTTCGCGGTCACTTATGAATGATACAGTCGACTAACCCTTTAGCAAGTTTATTTACTCCATCCGTTCTAAATTTTGAAACAATTTAGCTTAAATTTACAATTATATCCTTAGTGAGAAAGTTTTATAGCCACACAAATACTATCGGTCCCTTTTTAACTTATTTAGGATTATAAATTTCAAAAGTATTCATTTTTTCTTAAACTCCGTACCCAATCAAACATGTTCACATAAATTAAAACGGAGGGAGTACTAAATTTAACTTTGCCAAAGTTTAAAAGTAGTTATCATGTTTGTGGTAGAACCATTACCCAACTTACTCAAAGTTAATTTCTCTCACAAGTATTGTCGAGCACTAATTTTGGGATAACTGCGTGACCGGCACTCAATTGCGTTAATTAAATAATGTCCAGGGAACTACGATGACTTTCTACCCTTTCCACAAACCTTACATTATAATCATCTTATCACATCATATCATATCATCATATACTATATTATAAATAAGGAGACTTTTAGGTAAAATTAGTTTACTAAATTATTTTTTAGAAATTGAATGACTAAATTATCCTCCACGTAAAATTAAAATTGCCTCCCATTAAATGGTATTTTATATTTAATAACTTGGTAAGAGAAATCCCAATACTAATGAAAGAAATAGTCCCAATAATGGGTGTTGCCTTACGTTCCAGCAGTTATTGTATATTATGGAGGAGTAATGAACTACAGTTTCTAATGATATTTTTACAGTTTCTATCTATTCTTTCCTCCTATTCAATTTCCTCTCATTCTTTAAATCCTTTATTACATAATGTTCGAGTTATGACTCTTTTATATTCTTTCGGTTAAAGCATCATGTATTCATTACTTAATTATCATGGAATTTAAAAGGATTATTCACCATTAAATTTTGATCACAACTATATAAATAGACAGACCATATCCATATGCATTCATCATTTTGATTTTCATTGTGATATGACTCAATTCAAGTATTGTATAGTGCGGATGAACAGAACTAGGTTAGATGTACGACTTTTCATGGCATCATTGGTACTACTACTACTACTTCCATGTAGAATAGTATTTGATTATCAGTAACTCTTCCTTCACTTTTCAAGTCATCAAGCACTGGTCACTCGGCATTGACAAAACGTATCAGCAGGCTTTCACTGAAGGATTTAAATTTTTTTATCATGGGATGAAGCAAAAAGAAGAAAGGAAACAGTTATCAGAAGTTTTGCTAAAGTTTTGACCTGAAGCTAAAAACTAATTACAATACTTTTGCATCATGAATTCTTGTAGTCCAATTTTTCTCTCTATCCTCTCTCACTTTTCCTATCGAAACACTTTAAATTTATAGGAGAAAATGATCAAGTGTTTTTGCAAATAATTGAGAAGATTTGATTTTAAAAATAAAATAAAAAGAAATGAAGTAGAGAGTAACTAATATATGTGGAGGAAAGGATAAAAGCAAGTGAAGACAAACAAAGGGAAAAGGTTTAATATACGAGTGAATGTTGTTTTTCTTCTTTTGTCATAATGTATGATTTTGTTTTGTATTTGCTGAAAGTTTTTGTTTGTAATTGCTGAAGTTTTTGTTTGTAATTGCTGAAGTTTTTGTTTTTGTAATTGGAAAACTTCAGCTCTAGAGCTGAAGTTTTTATTTTGTAACTGACGAACTTCAGCTCTAGAGCTGAAGTTTTTATTTTGTAATTGGTTTGCTTTTGTAACTGGCGAACTTGTAACTCGCGAACTTCAGCTCTAGAGCTGAAGTTTTTGTTTTGTAACTGGCGAACTTCAGCTCTAGAGCTTGTGAGCACATGATTTTTGTCAGGCTTAAATTACTCCTATAGAATTCATTAGAATTAGAATTTTTCTTTTAATATTTGAATTTTTATGAATTAATTGCATGATTTTGTGTTTTGTTTGCATTTTTGTGTGAATTTTTAGGTGTCATAAAAAAAATTACAAAATATCATACTTGCATTTAGGACTTAATTCTAGGTTTTATGTTAGTTAAACATCATTGGAAATAAGAGAAAAATAACAAAATAATCCTTTTACATTTTATTCCTTTAATTTTACTTTTGTTTATCTTTCCTCTTAAAATTAGGATCTAGTTAATTTTAGGAAAATTAGTCACATTTTAGAATTAAATCAGGTTTTGATTACTTTTAATTTGTATTTAAGAAAATCCAAAATTTAAATAAATAAAAAAGAAAAGAAGAAAAAAATATGAGAAAGAAATTAAAATAAAAGGTTAAATAGGCTACTAGCTTTGGGCCACTCTTTAATCCCAGCCCAAATGGCCAAAACTCCCAAATCTGGTCCTTAGTCCAAGCCCAAAGTCCCCACTAACCCGGTCCAGCCCCCAGGCTACTAAAACGACGCCGTTTTGGCGTCAAGAAATCCAGGCCATCTATCATCCCCAATTCAACGGTCCACAATTAGTCCTAGATATTAAATAAAACTGTCCTAATCTCTGAAGAACTCTATAGACCAAACACTCCCCTTCCTCGTACCTCCGCCTCGCCGTCGTCCTCCGCCACCCTCCGCTCCAAGTTGCCGGCCAGAAATCATCTCCGCCGCCGGCGAAGCTCCAATCAACCCCAAACTTAAACCCCTAAATCGTCTTTCCCTCCTCTTTCCAATGCCCAAAATATCATTCCTCAAATATTAGGCCATCTCCTCGAATAATCAAAAACAGTAGCGCCGCCTCCGCCGCCCACGACGGCGCTACCACCAAACAACCCCAGTTTTACACCATATATTCTCCCCAAGGCCCTCTTTCCAAATCCATGGCCATCTTCATTCAAATCCTCCTATATATCCTCGGATTTTAGATCAAAGGGTGACCTCAAAACCCTATTTTTCCAAACTCTGAAGTTCGTCGGATTATGGACTGTAATAGTCCTTAATCTTGTGTTTCTCATGGAAACACACGATTAAGGACAAATTTCAGTCCGGATTTTGCAAGGGCCATTCATTTTAAAATCATTAAGTGCTTTAAATTCTCTGATTTTTTTTATTAGTTTAATTCTGTTTAGTCTTGATTTGATTTTTCTTATTGTTGTTTCATTAGTTTAGGTGTTGGATTAATTTTGATTAGGTCAAGCATTTGATTATTAGTTTAGTTGGATTTTTCATTTAGTTTTACTTTGATTCGGATGTGTTTGCTTTCCTTTTAATGGTAATAATTTGTTCTTTTGTTAATCTAGTTGTGATTTGAATTCTTTAAAGCTAGGGTTAAGCATGTTCTAAGTTTTAGTTCGAATTTCGATAATTATTTTTCCTAGTTTTTCTGATTTCTTTTAGTATAAATGAGATTGATTTATTAATTGTTTCCTTTTAGCTTAATTTTGATTCTGTTAGTTGTTGATTGGTCTTATGAGCTTCTTTAAATTTAGTAAAATCGTTCTTTCATTTCAGTATTACTTCTATATGATTAATTGATCTCTAGGTAGTCCTGTTAATCATTGTTTGACTTTTTTTTCATTATTATGTGTTTAGTAATTCTTTTATTCCAGTTTAATTTCGATTAATTTTAGGTAATTGGTTATAGCTGAGTTGTTTTGTTAATTAACCATTGTTCAGTCAAACGAATAGGATAGTTTAACCTAGGTAAGTAATTTCAGGGGTATTCAGGGGTGTTTTGGGTACTTAAAATGGATTAGAATGCTGTAGGTTAAAATAGAATTCCCTAGAATCATCTAAATACGGCCTTAGCTATAATTTCAGGAACTTAAGCAACAAGTCAAACTTTAGGACTAGTGAACAAA
>MU665152.1:93903-116177 GCA_026770625.1 Nicotiana glauca
CTGAAAATTCCCCAAAATATTTCCAGCTTCTAACTTCCCCCCAAAAAAACCATTTCTGCAAATCTGAGCCTCCAAATTTGAATTTCAAATCAACAGTTGTTCAAAATCTGAATTCTTATAGTTCAAAACTTCTTTTAGATCTTAATTTCTTCCAAAAAACCAAAAACAAAAGAAAAATACGGCAAAACTCAACAAAAATACTGTTCTATTCTGATTTTGGGTTGAATTTCAAGTTATAGTGTTTAATTTGCATCTTCTAGCTCGGTTTCTGGCGGTTGAAGTCTTCAAAGTGTTCATGGTTCAATTTCAAATAAATTTGGGTTAAAATCAGTGTGTTTTGGTCTTTTTGTTGCTGTCACCCTTCTATCATTCCTTCATGGGTATTGTGGTTTGATTTGGGTTGAAAATTGGCCTTATACTTGCTGGTGTGAGTTGTGATTTGCTGATCTGTTGCTGACCTCCCTCTTTTCTCTTGTTACTTTACATTTTCAGGTACACATTCAAACCATGTTTTGATGTAGCTTTGAAGTGAGATGATGAAATGAAATGATCATCCATTTGTCTCCTGAAAAGTGTTTATGCGAGCTGTCATAGTTGAATAGATAACAGTTGGTCTGTATTTGCTTAAGTATACTTTTGATTTGTGTTTACATAATCCCTAGATTGTATAATTTTGGACTACTGAACTCTTATTTTGAAATTATGTGAATATACTGATGGCTAGAGGTAGATTTAAGTAGTATTAGTTTTGTTAACAAGTCACATTTGAAACTTAACATTTAGAACATGATTTTGGTTTAACAATGTTAGCTTTAGTCTCATTTGTAGTAGTAGAATACATTAACCTGATTTGAGTTCAAAGCAAATAGCTATACTCCTCTCTAAATAACGCCTAGCATGACTGCCTACTGAAAAGGTCAAAAATGAGTATCGGTGACTCTGTCTAATTTCCAGCCCTTGTTTAAGTTTGTTTAAAGCATATTAATTAAGATTAAATAGTTGTTGAGTTCCAGGTTAGCGAAGTAACTATCCATGTATGAATCAATTGGTTTGAAGCTAGGAGTTGGTATCTGAGTTTAATCAGTTGTGCCTCTGTTTACAAACAAACGTAATAAAAATCCCAGAGCCACAAAAATGATATACCTGGTCCTCAATTGAGATGTGGGCCTAAGCCCAACCGTTATCAACCCCTTGTAATTATCTCTTTTCATAGGGCTATGGATTAGTTTGGAGCGTGCTTTAAACACTACACTTCCAATTGGGCTGGGGTTATTTGGCCCAGGCGATTTACAGTCACATGGTCGTTTACTTTTGCTGATTATTTGGGTTGAGTTTAAAATTCCATACCGAAGTGCTGAAGATTGAAATCTATATTAGGATCATTAGAATCAATTGTGTAACATAGATTTGGGCTTTTGGGTCAATAGAAAATCATAGTCCTTTTAGGTTGGCCTTAAAATAAAAACGAGGTGAGCCCCGCCAAATAAAATGCATAAATTGCGGGGCCCTCTTTAAATGATCTTATTAAAATACTTAGAATTCGGGGCATGCCATTTCGCGAATTTCACGACCTCCCACAAAGATTATAACACGTTAGTTGCTTTAGGCCTGTTACTTAAATAATATTACTTTCCTGAATTTGGGTGCACATTTATGTGACCCAAATCCAAATCTCAACGAAGTCGAAATGTGTCAAAAATCACATGTGCATTTATGTGACGTGGTTCGAGATGCGTTTTCACGACGTTACAATTTTTTTTTAAAATAATAATAAAAGCAGTTTAAAGTTAAAAAACACATAAGTTACAACATGTATTAAAATCAGTTGTTTCGCCAATTATAATTATTTAAGCGACCGTGCTAGAACCACGGCATCCGAGGGTGCCTAACACCTTCTCTCGGGTCAACAGAATTCCTTATTCAGAATTTCTGGTTCGCAGACTCCAATTGGGAAGTCGAACATTTTCCTCGATTTGGGAATTAAGTTAAATTGCTGACTTGGTACACCAAAAGCCAATCCTATCCCAAAATTGAAAAAACTCCCTTATACATTAATCCTATGGGATTGGTGTGTAAAAAGGAGGTGTGACAGCTCTGGCGACTCTGCTGGAGAAACGAACCCAGAATTTCGATTCAGGGTTCAAGAATTCAAGCTTAGTATAATTATTATATTTGGCTTTGTCTGATTTTCCTACATGTTTGATGCTAAATGTGCTAAGTTCTTTACCGCTTTGATATTATCTGAATTGTACATATAAAATTATTACGAAACCCGTCTCATCTCATCTTCGGGGATGTGCTCACTGGTTGAGACTCCCTATTCTGTTAGTGTCATGACCTTAAAATAAGAAAGCGGACGGACAAGTTACTAAGCCAGATGGCCTTTTGGTTCCCGGTATGTAGCCCCCTCCTCGACTCGAATTGTCCGCTCGGGTACACAGTTGAGAACATATACCCAAGTTTGAATCTAGAATAACTCGACCTCATGCTAGATCCCTAGTAGGATGTTTGTTTGCATCATATACATTTGACTTAAGGGACTCAACACAGGGGTTGGGTCCGTCTAGGACATGTGACTTGAAATGAATTAACCATCCTGATGCATCTTACGTGCTACTTGCGCATTTATTTGCTCGGCTTTGCATGTTGATCAGCTTGTCTAAATGAGTGACAATTGAGGAAAAATAAGCAGTGTTAGGACTAAGTGAGGGTGACCATTTGAAGAACCAATGCCCAAATAGTACCAAAATGCTGCCGGATTTTTGAAATGAAAAATGGAAAAGGGAAAACTATTTGAAAAAAAAAACATAGAAAGAAAAATTGTTGTTTAAAATAGTTTTTGGCAAATCTGCCCGAACTACGCTGGTTTGATTCTCACCGGATGTGAGATACGTAGGCAACCCTCATCGGGTCCAACCACCCTTTTGCAAAAATAGCCAAAAATTACCAAAATTTTTATTTTCGTCAAATAAGTCGGGTGATGTCTTTCTTGTTTTAAAATAAGCCGAATGTTTCCAAAAGGGCGCCGGAAGGTTTGTTTTTGCAAGAACAGCCACCCTGAGTCATGTTTAAATGGTTTGTGGGCACAGCCTTAAAATCTTCCTCCCAGAAGGGCTGAAAGGTCATATCTGCAAAACCAAGTCTTTATTTTTCGTAAATAAAACATTTGCAAAAATAGCCATTTTTTCTGCTCAAGTCAAAATAAGTCGTTAAATCACTTTAAATAAATGTGCAGGATGAGCACGATTCAAAATAAACCATTCTCAATCATGAATAAAATCCCTTTGGAGTTGCGTCTGTGGTGGAACGATCTAGGAGGAGAAGGGCAAGATGAAGTCAAAAAATATTTGAAAGGGCTTACCGGTTTGTTGGAAATTACGCCTCGAGGAGACATCATAAGGGCACTAGTTACATGCTGGGACCTGACACACAATGTGTTCCATGTTTCAGACTTTGAACTCACCCTGACCTTGGAGGAGATAGCCGGATACATCGGAAGTGCCGAGGTTCCTTTAAGACACAAATACTTGGTTGCCCCGAGAACCGTGGCCGTGCACAAATTCTTAGACTCACTGAAGATAAGCAGGACGGTCCATAACACAGATTTGGTGGATGGCTTTTGTACTCCACACTTCATATAGAAAAGATATAGCCACATCGGAGTGTTCAATAAACCGGAAAACAAGATATGTAGCAAAGGAAATTGCCAAAAATGGGAAGAACATATACGTTTTTCTTTTATGGTGGTCTTTTTAGGACTTTTGGTATTCCCAAGGAAAGATGGAAATATTGACATAAAGATAGTCGGGGTCGTCAACACTCTACTCACTCAAGACAAAAGCACTCCTGCGCCCATGATATTAGCTGAAATCTTCCGCGCTCTTACAGCCTGCAAAGCCGGAGAAGACTTCTTTGAGGGGTGCAATCTATTGTTGCAAATGTGGATGACTGAACACCTGTGCCATCGTCCTCAGTTCCTGAGTTATGGATCTACGGACAAAACCTGTATAGAGGAGTTTTATACGAGGATTAAAGGGGTCAGCTTGCCTAAAGGATTCACGGGCTGGACATCATAATTTCGGTCCCTCAGTGCTAAAATAGGATAATTGGAAAAACATGTCTGTGACCTTCAGTTCGAAAACAGTGTGCAACACGCAGCTAATGAGGGTGAGAAGAAAAAATTGGCCAAAGAGAATGAAGCCTTACGAGCCCAAATTCAAAAGATGAAGATAGCGGCCGAAGCTCCCGTCAGGAGTGCCAAAGATGCAAAACTTATAGAAAATATAAGTCAAAAAGTGAATGACTATAGTTTTGACCTCAACAAAGCAGAAAGAGAATTAGCCGGGGTTCGAAAACAATTGGCTAAACATGCGGAAGAACGAGCCCACATGGTTAGACAGTTGAAAGAAGAATACAAAATGATTAAGGAAAAGGGTCATCGCCACAGAGAACAAAATGATTAAATAGGCAAAAGAATTCAAGATTGAAAGAGAGCATTGCTACACGACCTTGGCACAATTAGAAATGGATTTGCAACAATTCCAGGAACAAAACCAGGTAGCCGAGCAGATTTTGGAGGCCAGGGCCCAACAGATAGGGCGGTTGCTTCAGGAAAAGGGCAAAATAATAGAGAGAATCTTAAACGTTGCTCACTACATTACTAGGAAATGCCAAATGTGCGCGAACATGACTCACACCACCTTCTTTGCATCGGTGATGATATTTGTGAAGGAAATAATGAGTGACCTGGACAAACTCCAAGGGGAACTTGCATATAGGCCCGCATCAAGACCGAATGATGTCTCGCGGGTACCATGAGCTTTAATGTATTCATGATTTTCATATTTCCTTTTCACTAGAGTCTGTCAGTGTCTGCGTCTGTATTTCCTTTTCTACTAGAGTTTGTCAGTTGTTTGAGTCTGTATTTTCTTTTCTCTAAGAGTCTATCAGTTGTTTGAGTCTGTATTTTCTTTTGAAATAGAATAGTTGATGGTGGAGTCTGTAGTTTGTCCTTTTATTAGAGTTTTTATGCCAGTTTTGAGTCTTTGTAATCAAAGTATTTGCTATCAATAAAATTAAAAATCCCAAAACATTTTGCTTCTATTTTACATTTATTTTGTAAGAACTAAGCCTGGTCTGATTCATGCGGGGCCATGAAATGTAGACAATCTACATAAGATTCGACCGTAATCCTAAGAAAAAAAAGAGAAATGCGAGGGAAATAAATGAAAGAAAAACAAGAGAGAAAAAGAAATGCAAAAGAAGAAAATAAGGCATTGAGAGAAAAACCCATGGCCAAAGAAAGGGAAAAAGCAGAAAATAAAAATAAAGAGAGAAGAGGGAAGGAAAATGAGAGAAAACAAAACAAAAAGAGAAAAAAAAGCGAAGGGAACAAGAGAAAAGTCAGGATGACGCATGCAACTGTAGCAAACATGTTGATATTTATTTAACTGTATTGGTGCATCACATTCCAATGTGTGTTTGCCTATCTGTTATTTGTTTCAAACTAACCATTGTTGCTGTCAATTCCAGCTGAGCGTTTAGAAACAGTGGTTGGTTTGTGGTAAGCTGGCCTCACATCGATATTTCACCAGATCAAAAGGAAGTACAGAGATGTCATCTGAAATAACTCTTCCACCAGTTCTCATTACTGAAGATAGCCCCATCCCGGGGGTCCCAGCCTCTGAATCCTTACAGCTGAAGAAAATCGGATATTGAGCCTGTGACTGATGGAAATGTGGGGCGCTTGGAAAAATGGAAAGGAACCTCCAAGCACCATCCCCAGATTCCCGGAGTTATTCCCTAGATCTGGAGGTTTCACTACTGTCCCCATCAGCCACCCAAACACTTCTTTGGGGCAACCTACTATAACTGTTCATTTCCTAGGAACACCTTCTGAGGTTCGCCCCCAGGTGTTCCCGTCTGGAACAGCTCCCAACATCTTCACGGCTCCACCATGCTCTGCAACAACACAACCATCACTACCGAAGCATGCTTTTGACCCCTCGGTCTTCACATTCCAAAATCCCGTCTTTCAGACTGACCCTCCTCATTATCTCCAATATACTTACTCTCAGCCACCACCATATGAGCTTACACTGGGGCAAGACAAAAACACCAAAGTCCTGGAGCAGGATGAGATGTAAAAGAGAATGAGAAGCCTTGAACTGACCTTAAAAAAAATGCAAGGCTTGAGCGGGAAAAAGAGTGTCTCCTATACGGGCACGGCAACCCCATTGCTCATTTGAAGAAGTATTGCAATTAGTTACGGGGGGCCGGTGGCAAAGAAGAATTGTTGATGGCATATTTCGGGGAAAGCTTAATCGGCATTGCTTCAGAGTGGTATATGGACCAAGACGTCTCGCGTTGGAATATTCGGGATGATCTTGCCAGAGACTTTGTTCGACAATTTCAGTACAACATAGACATTGCACCGGACAGGAACTCCTTGGCGAATCTAAAGAAGAAACCCTCAGAAAGTTTTCGAGAATATGCAATTAAGTGCCTTGAACAGTCATCAAGAGTGAAGCCTCCAATGGATGAGGTAGAGATGGTCACTGTTTTCCTTCAGGCCCAGGAAGCAGATTACTTTCAGAATATGATGTCGGCCATGGGAAAGCCTTTTGCAGAGGCGATTAAAATCGGGGAAATGGTAGAAACTGGTCTAGAAACGGGCAGAATCTTGAGCCAGTCGGCCATAAGAGCAACCTCCCAAGCCATCCAAGGCGGGTCTGGAGGAATAACCAAAGGTAAAACGAATGAAGAAACAGTTATGGTAGCATCAGGAGGAAGAAGATACCGGGTTCCTGGACCTGTGTTCCCAGAAAGAACCCCTCAACACTACTATCCTCACACTGATATGGCTTATGCTCCCCCACCTTATGCGGTCATGAATGCCCAACCTTTCGGCCGACCGCAACCACAAGCTAACAGAAATCAACCTCCATTCCAAAGTAACCAGCCTCCTTACCAGAACCACTATAATCCCCGACCACCAAAAAATAACTTCCATCCTCGGGAACTACCTAGACGTCCAAATTCTACACCGATTGGTGAACCCTACTCCAGTCTGTTCCCGAAGCTTGTCCAGATGAATCTGCTGCAACCTATCCCCCAAAACAAGCAGAACCCGGAATCACCATCCTATCAACGGGGCGTCCGCTGTGCTTATCACTCAGGAGCTGAGGGGCATAGTACTGAAAACTACTAGACATTGAAGAAAGTCGTGGAAGATTTGATAGAACAAGGAAAAATAGAATTGACGGACGAAGAAACCCCGAATGTGACCAATAATCTGTTGCCCGCTCACAACAACAGGTCGATAATCGGGATGATTTGTGAAGATAGAGAGTTTGATCCAGCTTTGAAAGCTATAATTGCTATTGCTGATGCAAAAGGAAGCCCAAGGCACCCCCGAAGAAAGAAAAGGGGGAGAAGAAGAATAAAATTGTCAAAACTGAGCCTGAGAAGAAACCTGAAACAAAAGCAGAGATGGAACCTCCTAAAAATGGAATTCTCTACGTTCTGCGAGGTCACCAAGAAAAGCAATTGGTTGTCAATACTCCAAGGAAGTTTGAAGTAAAAGGGGAACGCAAATGTATGTGCCAAAAGGAGCTTATGTGGTACGGGGGGCAATTAAGCCAGCTCGTCTGAATGAGCCAGTGGTTATTGGACGCGTACCACAGAAGCCA
Source organism: Nicotiana glauca (assembly GCA_026770625.1). Taxonomy (NCBI): domain Eukaryota; kingdom Viridiplantae; phylum Streptophyta; class Magnoliopsida; order Solanales; family Solanaceae; genus Nicotiana; species Nicotiana glauca. The sequence continues at coordinate 101,595 of MU665152.1, forward strand.
ATGACAGACCCCTCTGCGGTGCCATGGAGCTATCAGCAAAGAGGTGTTACATACAAGGGCAAGGAAATTTCGGGAGAACTTCTAGGGAAAACCTTTGTTGAGAAATATTCAAATATACAGGAGGTAAACAATGCCACACGAAAGTGCTTTCCGTCCAAGAAGCCAGTGAGTGCTGAGGAAGCAGAGGCCTTCTTCTAGAAAATGAAGATGCCTGATTATGAAACAGTGGATCAATTGAGGGAATATCCTGAACAAGTGTCCCTGCTATCATTGGTAACGAAATCATCCGAACATCAGAAGATCTTAATAAAAACTTTGAATGAGGCGTATGTGCCAATTGAAACTTTAGTCGAGTAGCTCAAAAGAATGGAAGAAAGGTTCTTCGTCGTAAATCAACTCTCCTTTAGTAAAAATGACTTGCCTTCAGAAGGCGCTGCTCACAACAAAACCTTACATCTGACTGTCAAGTGTGAAGGTTACTATATCAAACGAGTCATGGTGGATGGAGGCTCGGGGTTTGACATCTGCCCACTCTCCACAATGCAAAGAATGGAAATCGGGACGGGAAGGATTCGTCCTAATAATTTCTGTGTGAGAGCTTTTGATGGTATTAATAGGGATACTATCGGTGAAACTGATTTGATATTAACCATAGGCCAGGTGAATTTCGAGGTAACCTTTTAGGTGTTGGACATGGATACATCTTACAATTTTCTTCTGGGAAGGCCCTGGATCCATGTTGCAGGAGTTGTGCCCTCCACCCTCCACCAAATAGTGAAATTTGAGCATGAAGATCAGGAGATCGTGGTCCACGGAGAAGACGAGCAGTCCATTTATCGTGACCCATCTATCCCATGCTTGGAGGTGAGGGAAGGAAGTGAGCACATTGTTTATCAAGCCTTTGAAATTGTTGTGGCAGATTAGCACGAGGAGGGAAATTCGTGTCCTCAGCCTTTCCTGTCTAATGCTTCAATCATGGTCTCCAAAGAAATGATTAGACACGGTTTTAGACCAGGAAAAGGGTTGGGAAAAGCTTTACAAGGAATATCCGAGCTGGTAACTCTACCCACAGCAGAAAAGTTTTTCGGGATAGGCTCCCACCCTACCCCATATGATGAGAAATGGGCCGGGGAAAGGAAGAAGGAAGGATGGGTCCTGCCATAACCATTGCCACATCTCTATGATAATTCTGTCAAGCCTAAGTATGGCGAAGAAGAAGACGATGAGGTTTTCACGGTTGAGGAAATCGAAGATATATATGTGGAGCTATGAGACAAATGCTTTATGAAACCAACATGGTTCAGCCAGGGGAAGGTACTAGCACCGCTGAGGTGTTCTACATGGGACCAGATGCTAAACTCCAAAACTAAAAGGCTATGCCATTCCCAATTAGGTGGGAGTCCTGGTAAACTAGCCTGTCACCTTTTCTACATCTCGAGTTATTTCAGGGTGTAACTCGAATGTTTCTTTTAGTTTCTTGTCTTTTAAATTTCTGAATGTAAACCCTGTTATCTTTCCAAATTCAAAGAAATGAAATCAACATTTCATCGTCCATTTTTCACTTTATTCTTTCTAATTTTTGTTATTTTTCCCTTTTTATTTTTTCTTTTCAGTTATAATAATGCGGCTTTAAATAACATGACATGCTTGCGAACTTCATGCCCAGACTCAAACATGATGTCTAACTGTGAAATAATGAACCAAGAACTGGAATATGATGAAGAAGAGGCTTTTAGGGAAATAAACCGAGAATTAGAATAATTTGAGAACAAACCTAAGCCAAATCTGAATGACACTGAACCGGTTAATTTGGGAACAACCGAAGAAATAAGGGAAACCAAAATAAGCATTCACACAGATGAGAAAACTCGAGATGCAATAATCCAACTGCTGTTTGAGTTTAAAGATGTATTTGTTTGGTCGTATGATGACATGCCAGGACTAAGTGTGGATCTAGTGGTGCATAAATTGCCAATTTATCCTGATTTTCCTCCAGTGCAGCAAAAGCAAAGAAAGTTTAGGACTGATATCAGTGATAAGATCAAAGAAGAAATCACAAAACAATTGAAGGCGGGGGTAATTCGAGTGGTCCGGTATACCACATGGCTAGGCAACGTTGTTCCAGTACCAAAGAAATATGGGAAAACCCAGGTGTGTGTGGATTACCGAGATTTGAATATGGCAAGTCCCAAGGATAATTTCCATTTGCCCAATATCCACATCCTTGTTGATAACTGCGCCGAACATGAGATACAGTCCTTCGTGGATTGTTACGCAGGATATCACCAAGTGTTGATGGATGAAGAAGATGCCGAGAAGACAGCCTTCACTACACCCTAGGGTACATATTATTATCGGGTCATGCCATTTGGGTTAAAGAATGCCGGTGCAACTTATATGAGAGCTATACATCAAGAGATATAGGTGTATGTGGATGACGTAATCATCAAGTCCCGAACTCAGAGTGACCACGTTCGAGATTTGAGAAAGTTCTTTGAACGGCTGCGCAAGTATAATTTGAAGTTGAATCCGACTAAATGTGCCTTTGGAGTCCCATCAGGCAAGCTTCTGTGTTTCATAGTCAGCAGGAGAGGTATCGAGTTAGATCCAACAAAGATAAAGGCTATTCGAGATCTACCTCCTCCAAGAACTAAGAAGGACGTGATGAGCTTATTGGGCAGGTTAAACTATATCAGTCGGTTCATTGCCCAACTGACTACCACATGTGAACTCATATTCAAACTATTGAAGAAAGATGCAGCAATCAAATGGACATCTGAATGTCAAGAGGCTTTCGACAAAATCAAGGAATATCTGTCAAATCCTCCAGTATTGGTCCCACCGGAGCCAGGGAGACCTCTCTTCTTGTATCTGACGGTTCTAGAAAATTCTTTTGGGTGTGTTCTCGTGAAGCATGATATAATCGGCAAGAAAGAGCAGGCAATTTACTATCTAAGTAAGAAGTTCACCAGCTACGAAGCCAAATATACTTTGTTGGAGAGAACGTGTTGTGCCTTGACGTGAGTCGCTCAAAAGTTGAGAAATTATCTTCAAGCCCACACTATCTACCTTATAACCATGTTGGATCCTTTGAAGTACATATTCCAGAAATCGATGCCCACTGAGAGACTGGCAAAATGGCAAATCTTGCACACTGAATTTGACATAGTCTATGTCACTCGCACGACAATAAAAGCCCAGGCGTTGGCAGATCATTTGGCTGAAAACCCGGTTGACGAGGAATACCAACCATTGAGCACATACTTCGCAGATGAAGAGGTAAATTCTGTAGAAGCAATCTCGGAGGACACTCGCGCTTGGAAAATGTTCTTTGACGAAGTAGTAAATGCTAGAGGTGTAGGCATTGGGGCAATCTTGATTTCACCCAATGGTCAACACTATCCATCTACAGCTAGGCTCCGATTCTCCTGTACAAACAACACGGCTGAGTATGAAGCCTGCATCATGGGCATGAATATGGCAATCGATCAAGATGTTGAAGATTTATTGATAATGGGGGACTCTGATTTGATTATCCGGCAAGCCCAGGGAGAGTGGGAGACTTGAGATGTTAAGCTCGTTCCCTATCGGCAACATGTGGAAGATCTCACCAAATGTTTCAAGTCGATAGAGTTCAGGTACATTCCTCGGTGTCACAATGAACTAGCCAATGCACTCGCCACTCTAGCTTTAATGCTGACTTACCTAGGCAATGCCCATATTGATCCTCTGGAAATTCAAATAAAAGAAAAGCATGGGTATTGTAATGCGGTCGAGGCGGAACCCAACATTCAGCCCTGGTATCAGGATATCAAAAGATTTCTAAAAACACAAGAATACCCCGAGCAAGCCACTGGAGATCAAAAGAGAACCATTAGACGACATGCCAGTGGTTTCTTCTTAAGCGGTGATGTCTTGTACAAAAGGACCCCGAACCTCAATTTGCTAAGATGTGTGGATGCCAAAGAAGCCGGAAGAATTATACATGAAGTATACGCTGGAGTATGCAGAACTCATATGAATGGTTATGTGTTGGCAAAGAAAATCCTTCGAACGTGTTATTACTGGATAACCATGGAAAAGTAATGCTTCAGCTTTGTTCGAAGATGCCAACAATGACACGTGCACGGTGATTTGATTCATGCACCTCCAACAGAGCTTCATCCGATGTCAGTACCTTGGCCGTTTGTTGCCTGGGGTATGAATGTCATTGTGCCGATCAAGCCGAAAGCTTCGAACGGACATAGATTCATATTGGTCGCCATTGACTACTTCACAAAATGGGTTGAGGTCATCACTCTTAAGTCAGTTACCAAGAAGGTTGTGGTATACTTCGTGCACTCCAATCTCATTTGCCGTTTTGACATTCCTACAACCATCATTACCGACAATGTTGCAAACTTGAACAATCATCTGATTGGAGAGGTATGCGAACAATTCAAGATAACACATAGAAACTTTACTCCTTATCGGCTGAAAGACAATGGTGTCGTAGAAGCAGCAAATAAGAACATCAAGAAGATTTTGAGAAAGATAATTCAAAGCTCCAGGCAATGGCATGAAAAGCTGCCATTTGCATTACTTGGATACCGCACCACAATACGCGCATCGATAGGAGCAACCCCATACTTATTGGTCTATGGAACTGAAGCTGTCATACCGGCAAAATTATAAATCCCTTTTCTTCGCAAAATGGTCGAAGTGGAAATTGAAGACAGTGAGTGGGTTAAAAATCGGCTGGAGCAGTTGTCATTAATTGATAAAAAATGGATGGCCGCAGTTTGTCACGGGCAGTTGTATCAACAAAGAATGGCCCGTGCCTATAACAAGAAAGTGCGTCCAAGGAATTTTAAAGTGGGACAGCTCGTGCTCAGACGCATTCTCCCTCATCACCAGGAAGCGAAAGGAAAGTTTTCTCCTAATTGGAAGGGTCCGTACATAATCCGAAAGATATTTCCAAAAGGAGCACTGTATCTGGGAGACATCGAAGGAAATGATCCTGAAACAGCAGTCAATGCAGATGCAGTGAAAAGGTACTACGTCTAATTCTCATATGGTAATGGCTTTTGCGCAATTGAGATGATGAAGAAAAAAGACTTCTTTGATCACCCTCTTCGTAAACCCTTTGAGCCGGTCACGCTTCTTTGATCACCCTCTTCGGAACCCGAAAGTACGAAAAGAAAAAAGGAAAAAGAAAAAGAAAAAGAAAAAGAAAAGAAAAGACAAGAAAAACAAAAAAAAAGGGAAAAAAAAGAAAAGAAAAAGAAAAAGAAAAAGAAAAGAAAAACAAAATAAAAACAAAAACAAAAACAAAAATTATTTCCCTGAACTACCTTTGACTTGATTCCAAAAGGATACGTAGGCATCCTCTCCTTGAGGTTCAGTTACACCAAACCAAAAATCCCAATTTCTTCAAAAGTTGAAACTGGGGCAGATGATATGATGGTTTGGCTATGAATCCGCCGAAACGGTTCCAAAGTTGTAGTTCCGCCCAAAATCCTTTTTACCCAAAGACCTTGTTCAAGTCCTTCCGATCAATTGGCAAAGGCAGGGAAGTGAAAAACGTCATTTTTGGAATCTGATACAATTAAAAAATGAGAGAAATAAAATGAGAGAGTCTTATCGGTGAAAACCTTCGGGCACCATAAGGCGATGGTGAGTAGAGAACTGAAAATGAGAGAGTCTACTTAGTGAAAACTCGCAAAGAGCACTATCGGGCGACGGTGAGAAGGGAAATGATAGAGGTCGATTGGCGAAAACCCGCAAATGGCGTTGTCACCCGAAAAGAAGACATATCACCACTAAAAAAGTCATGGCAAGGTTCCCTGGTTTTGAAATGAGGATCAATGGGTCCACAAAAAGTTGGAAAGTTTGTGTGGGTTGGGCATCCAGTCCAAGAAGCATGTCATGTTCATTTGAAGCCAGCATGCACACCCCAGATAAGTCCTTCTTTTCCCCCGAAAAGGATGCTTTTGTTTAAACTCATATGCTTGCCTTTTTGCACACTTTTTCTTTGAATCCCTTTCGGTTTAACTCTGATTCCGGAATTATTCAAGGAAAAGGTGGCAGGACTGGTTCCACAGGGCTCCACCTGCTAAGAGCCGAAGAAAATACCCAGCCTCAGCGGGTGCGTCAGGCCAATCCCGACTGGCCATGGTGGTTGATCTTTTCAAGCAAAGATAGTGGAAAGGAAAGAAAGTCAAAGACAAAGGTCCTAGGGCAGAATAAAGTAAAAAGGCTAGAACCCACACGGGCGAGTCAAAAAGTTGAAGCCTGTCTGTTTAAAAAGAGTTTTACCCTCAAAGCCAGCAGGCAGCGAAGTTCGCAATGGAAATGGGGTCGGGATCAAGAAGTTGGCATGATCAATGCCACAAAACCAACCACCATTTCAAACTAACAGATTTTTCTTTGTTGAAAACAGTTCTAATTCAAAGTAATCATGCAAGAAGCAGGTGCAACCCAAAAGGGAAGAGAAATACGCAAGCGCTGAAACAGTTCTGCAGCAGGAAAATGACCAAAAAGGAAGTTTTCCCCCAAAATTCTTTCATGCGTTTCGCTAAATAAAAAAGGAAAACATATAAAAAGGAAAACAAAGGAAAAAGAAAGAAGAAAAGAAATGAAAATGAAAATCCCAAAAGAAAAACAAATCATGGTAACATAAGATCCCTTTCCTTAAATATCCCGGCATAACTCGAGGATCAACCTGGCATAACCCAAGGAGCTTTTTACTTTCCAAATCCCGTCATAACCCGGGGATCTCCATGGCATAACCCAAGGAGCTTTTTCTTTCCAAAATCCTGGCATAACCCGAGGATCCCCCTAGCATAACCCAAGGGGATTTTTTCTTTCCAAATCCCGGCATAACCCAAGGATCTCCCTGGCATAACCCAAGGGCTTTTTTCTTTCCAACCCTTGGTATAACCCGAGGATCTCCCTGGCATAACCCAAGAAGCTTTTTTTTCTTTCCAAATCCCGGCATAACCCGAGGATATCCCTGGCATAACCCAAGGGACTTTTTTCTTTCCAAACCCCAGCATAATCCGAGGATCTCCCTGGAATAACCCAAGGAGCTTTTTTTCCCTTTCCAAATCCCGGCATAACCCGAGATCCCCCTGGCATAACCCACGGGGCTTTTTTCTTTCCAATCCCCGACATAACCCGAGGATCCCCTGGCATAACCCACGTGGCTTTTTTCATTCTAAATTACGTCATAACCCGAGGACCTCCCTAGCATAACCCAAGGAGCTTTTTCTTTCCAAATCCCTGCATAACCAGAGGATCTCCCTGGCATAACCCAAGGAGCCTTTTTTCTTTCAATCCCGGCATAACCCGAGGACCCTTTTTTCTTTTTCTGGCATAACCCGGTCATTTTCCAGCATAACCTGGATTCATTCACAGGGATAAACAATCCTGATTTGACTGCTTAGATATGTGTCACAACTAACTCACGAAATTTTTCTAGTGAAAACTGGGGCAGAAATTTTCGTTCGTTTGTTTGTTTTGGTATCTTAAGCAGGTTGACCTCAAGACATAGGATGTAAGATGACTGATGGAATGAGTCTCAATCCAGAATAAAGAAAATAATAAAAGAACAAAAAGAAATGAGCTTAAATGTGAAGAAAACAAGGGTGCAGATTGCTCAAAATTTGATATAAGTCACAAGCTCCGCCGATCCTGTTTTGACCCAATACAGCAGAAAGAAGTAAACACCTACAGCTTGCGAGCATCAAGATTCATATCAAAGTCCACAACAAAATCAGCTAAGACTCAAGATCAAGTTTCAAGAGAACTATAGATAGGAATCTTGTAACTCATAGTTGATAGGCATAGCTAGCTTAGCTTTGATTTTCCTTTTTGGTGTAATAAGGAGGTCAGCAAGCAGTAGCAGCAGCAACAGTAGTGAAAATCACAGCTCCTGGTAGTCCCAGCTACCAAACCTTCCAGAACTACACTGACCTGATTCCTTTATAGCCAAGGATATGTAGGCAACCTTTGAAGCAAGGTTCGATCTGACGGTTTTCAAAATGCTTCTCCTAGAGTTCTGAGCTGGCAAAAATCCCTCACGGTGCTCATTTATCTTTGCCCAAAAACCCTTTGTGTCTTCGAGCAAAGAGGGGCAACTGTGAGCACGTGATTTTTGCCACGCTTAAATTACTCCTATAGAATTCATTAGAATTAGAATTTTTCTTTTAATATTTGAATTTTTAGGAATTAATTGCATGATTTTGTATTTTTTTTTATTTTATTGTGCATTTTTAGGTGTCATAAAAAAAATAAAAAAAAGTTACAAAATTGCATACTTGCATTTAGGACTTAATTCTAGGTTTTATGTTAGGTAAACATCATTGGAAATAAGAGAAAAATAACAAAATAATCCTTTTACATTTTATTCCTTTAATTTCACTTTTGTTTATCTTTCCTCTTGAAATTAGAATCTAGTTAATTTTAGGAAAATTAGTCACATTTTAGAATTAAATCAGGTTTTGTTTACTTTTAATTTTGCATTTAAGAAAATCCAAAATTTAAATAAATAAAAAAGAAAAGAAGAAAACAAATGAAAAAAATTAAAATAAAAGGTTAAATAGGCTGCTAGCTTTGGGCCTATCACGACCCCAATCCCGGTCGTGATGGCGCCCAACACAATTGCTAGGCAAGCCCGACCAATTAACACTCACAACCCAATCCATATCCCATTACCAGCTTATAACATTTAATTTATCAAATAATATAGTTCTAACCAGTGGCAATAGACAAAAATAATATGGAAATCATAACAACTGCCAACAAAATCCCAAAGACCTGGGGTCATGAGTCTAGATCCTCTAAGATAACAAAATAATACATCCTCAGTAACACTGATGTTCTAAAATGCGGAAATAATAAAGGGATGGGGGAGGAGTCGGGTCCTGCGAACGTCAAGCAGCTACCTCGACAACTCCTAAGAAGCTCTGAAGCAACAAATAGCTCAACTATGCTCCTGAGACACCTGAATCTGCACACATGGTGCAGGGAGTAAAGTGAGTACTTCCAACTCAGTGGTAATAAGAGTAAATAATAACTGAGCGGTAAGAAATCACGTAAGAACACTCCATCATGCTATATGGAACAGTACAACCTTTTTAGGAAAACAGTAAAACCATGAAAATCCTTTAGAAACAACTAGCTCAGTTTAAAATCTCTTTTGAAAATATTCTTTCTTTCCAACAGTAAGCATATGAATGCAATATCAGGTAGTTCAATTCCGCACACAAGTCAGCCCCTCGGGCACAGCACTCTGTCAACAAATGACACCAGGGTATCTGGTACACAGTGTAAGAAATAGAATGGATGCCAATGATATGAGAGTGCTAAATGTCATACCACGTAGTACAAATAGGAATCAATGCGTGAATGCAATGCAATGCACATGACCGCTACAGCGTACAGCCCGATCCATTTGGGTACCCGCGCTTACTGTGGGGGTTCAGACTCCGGAGGGGCTCCTACAGCCCAAGCGCAATATCAATGATATCAATGTCACACTGATGCGGCGCGCAGCCCGATCCATGCACAGTCCAGAAATGCACATAAGCCCCTTAGGCAATAGTAAAATAGCAGTTCTCAGCTCAAAACATTAGTAAAATATCATTTAAGTTTTCAAATCTTAGAAAGATGGCTGAGTTTGCAAAATAGTATTTAGAACCTTGGACGGAGATCAAGTAATATGCAACGTTAATGCAAAAACAGTGATATCAATCCCTGAATGATTTAAATAATCGGCACGAAGCCCAAAACATGGCAATCAGCCCAAATCATGATAGCATCAAGTAGTTTTCAGTCAATCACGCAGTAAAATAAACAACCGGGACGGACCAAGTCACAATCCCCAATGGTGCTCTACCCCACGCTAATACCTAGTATGCAAGTAACCACAATACAACACTAGGATATGCAAATCCGGGGTTTCAGACCCTCAGGATATCATTTACCTGTATTACTCACCTCGAACCAGTGGAATCTCTAGATCGCGATGCTTTTTCCCCTCAAATCGGCCTCTACGCGCGTCGAATCTAACCAAAAACAAACCGAATACATTACAATATACCAAGGGAACAGTACCCAATTGAAAACAACCGAGAAATAGTAGAAATCTCGAAACTAGCAAAATCCGAGCCCTGGGCCCGCTTCTCGAAAAATTACAAAACTCACATTATTAGATTCCTCGTCTCGCCACGAGTCCATACATACCAAGAACTCCCAAATCCAAGCTCAAATGACCTATCAAATCCCAATTTGAAATATCAAAACTCAAGCCCTAGTTCTTCAAATTTTCACCCAATTTTTCAAGAATTAAAGGTGGATTCATCAATAAAATAACTTTTCTAGGTCACGATACTTACCTCCAATCAATTCCCGAAAAAACCCTCTTCAATTTATACCAAAAAGCTCTTAAGGTGGTCACCAATGGAGGAAATTATGAATGGGGTCGTGGATAAAATAATATAAAAAGCCCTATGGACGCCCAGGTTTTACCCTATGCGAACGCGGTCAAAGCACCCGCGTTCGGATGAACAAACTCTTGCTGACCATAATTTACTCTATGCGAACGCGTTTTCCTGAACACGAACGCGATGCCTTAAGCTCTACTATTACGCGAACGCGATGACTTACATCCTCCAACTACGCGAACGCGGCCTCTACATCGCGATCGCGATAAGAACCTTGACAGGGCCCCAGGCCCCCTTCTACGCGAACGCGGGACCACCCTCGTGAACGTGATGGTATACTCCACAAAACAATGGGAACGCGACCCTGAGCCATGCGAATACGAAGACCATTATCCAGGCCTCTCAACTTTACTCTACGCGTTTGCGACACACCCCACGCGAACGCAATGAACAAAACCTCTGCAATTACATAGCTGAAAACCTGCAATACTCTAAGTCCAAAAATCTTCCGTTTAGCCATCCGAAATCACCCCGAGGCCCCCAGGATCTCAACCAAAGGCACCAACATATCCAAAAACATCATACGAACTTGTTCCAATCATCAAAATGCATCAAACAACAATAAAATCATCAATTCACCTCGGATTCAAGCCTAAGTTTCTTCAAGACTTCCGAAACTCACATTCAATCAAAAATCCAACCAAACGACGTCCGAATGACCTGAAATTTTTCACACATATCCAAAATCACCTAACGAAACTACAGTAACTCTCAGAATTCCATTCCAACCCTCGGATCAAAATCTCACCTATCAACCGGAATTCGCCAAAATTCTAATTTCATCAATTCAAGCCTAATTCTCCACCGGACCTCCAAAATCAATTATGATCACGCTCCTAAGTCACAAGTCATCCCCCGAAGCTAACCAAATCACCGAAAATCACATCCGAGCCCTCTAACTCAATAGTCAATCTTCGATTGACTTTTCCAACTTAAACTTTCCTTAAAGAGACTAAGTGTCTCATTTCTTATCAAAACCAATTCAAATCAATTTTCACATAGCACATACCGATAATGAAATATTAAGAAGCAATAAACGGTTAAGAAATGGAGCGGTAATACCTGAGACGACATGTCGGGTCATCACATCCTCCCCAACTTAAACAATCGCTCGTCCTCGAGCGTACCCCGAGTTGTACTAGAAGCCAACCAATAGGTGAATGACCTTACCAAACATATACCCGGGGTGATCCCACGTCACCCTGTCTCACATAGGTCCGATAATACAACACGACTGAAATTTTCACAGTCCATCTAGGCCATAAATTGTAGAACCACATTGCACTTTCCAAAATCGTACTCAAAATCAGAACCTTACGTCAATATTCAGAATAAACTCGAACCAGCTGTAATAAACCATGCCTGCAACCTCAGGTGAAATCATGCAGTATACCACACAATCAAACATTCGAAACGATAGTCACTATTCACAGCAACTGCCGCCAATACTCGATTACCGATAGGAACCTCTTATTAGCTAAAGTCTTATTCCAACACTTTCATATACTGCCAATGATAAAAAAAGACACGCGATAAACCGTAACCATTCCTCATGTCACCCGTACATGAAGCCACTTCCTTGTTGACTAATACCACAACAGATTTTCGGGCCAAACCTCGATATGAACCCTTAAATCAGCTGAAATCACATCTGTTTGCATTTATTAATGACTCCAACGTTCACCTCGAATTCAACGCACCACTCTTGTGATATGACACCTCATTACAGGCCTAAGCCACAACTTGCACAATCCACACACCAATGATGGGCGGTCTGAACATACTAAAATCATGACAACTGACTCGAACGAAAGAGCTGTAACTCAAACTCCTCAGTACCATCACAACACAAGGCTGGGACCCTGTCCCACATCATAGAAATAGAATACCTAAACCTACCCCGAAGGGTCTAATCTCCTCGTAGCCTCGCTACAATGCGCGATCTTTTCCAAACACTTTTACACATGAAGCACCTCAAGTCTCTATGCTCAAAATAGACAGCCACGCACAGATTCTTGTCTGAAACCAAGCAATCCATCACACCCATGGTGAAGCAAGTAATATACACCATTCAATACTGAAAGGACACAACCGATGCGCTATTCGCCGAGCAACACCGAATATGGATTTTCCTCAGAAACCAGGAAGCAAGGCATACAAAGTAACATATGGAAAACTATTCTCAACATCACACTGTTGCGGCGTGCAACTCGATCCAGATAACATACCCGTGGCGGCGTGCCACCCGATCCACACAAATATCTCACATAGGGAAATGCACATCGAGCCAAATTTGCTCATAATAACAAAATACCGAGTACATAACAATATCTATGTATAGCATTATAAGATACAAAACTAAAGCACAATTCGAAAATCGTAACGCCTCACAGCACCGAAAAGCATCTCATAGATCACCCCAGATCACTAGCAGGTTCAATAACGATCGAATCAACCGATCCTTCATCAATACAATTCGGGGCCAACCAAGCCAACTCAAGCTAAACATGTATCCAATCAGCTTACCAACAAACTCATTACCAAGAAGCCTGAAGTTGCTCCTTCCACTACTATAACTCATGCCGGAGCCATACGATATGGTGCCCGACACCAAATCGATACCAAAATCCACAATCTCGCTCGGCAACATGCCTGGCCTCAAGGAACGCATCCGAAAAAGTCCCTCAATACCGGAACTGAATCAAGGGTAGAAACCTCTATACTGACATCCGTCACAAAGACCCAATTAAGGAAAGCAATCCTTCCCAGTCGTTCGCTGATCTTTGGAATACCAACCACTCTGCTATAACATAATCCGATTCACCTCGCCACGCAACCGATGGCATTTTCCGACATAGCCCATAACACAATAGTCTAGAATAACCCACATTGCAACAACCAGTCTACAGCTCAGCATCATATACAAAATCTAACATACCAACAAAGAAGGATCCACTCGGGTTTCCAAACCCCCAATAGCCGCTAACGTAACCAATACACACTATCCACAACCGCTACACAGTCTGAACCTGAGAACGCCTAGTCCCCAACTCTATATAGCACCCAAATCACTGTACCTAATCCCAAATTTCGCAATATGAATACATATTATACCTCGAGCACCCAATCATTCCTCGAAGATACTCTAAAATTCTCCTGTGCCATCGAACACACTCAGATCAGCAGTCGATCTAGCAAGAAAGTGCCGCAATACTACCGAAGTATCATCATTCTAGTCACATTACCCTTCTTTCGAGACATATACTCTCGTAAAATCACTTCCAATTAGCAGTACCATTTCCTTGATTACCTGAGGCTACTCGTTGCCTACAAATTTTGTGAACTTCCTTTTAGATCTGGACTGTAATTCATCTAGCCGAGACTTTCCATCAATCCTATCTAGAAGAAAATAATCACACATTCCATGCTTCGCATGACCCAAGAAAGTATATACGTCTCTGAACCACGGTAAAACTCAACAAGAACATTTCTGCCAATTCCATTTGTACAAGCTACACTGACAGGACTGAGTCCTTCCATCCAGACCAAGCTACACAAGCTGTCAGAACTCAAGTTCTTCGCTGCACAATACCTGTAAGGGCTCACAACCTCGCACACATACAAAGAATTAATCATATCCTTACCATACCAATTCAGTCTACAATCAAGCTATTCCATCTATCAAATTTCTCTTTTTGTTCATCATCCACTTGATATTTTCTCCCTCGCTGTAGCATCACAATGCCTCAATCCAGGCTTACCACATGAGACTCGCACATAAGACCACACTGTCTAAGACCCATGGCCACTGAATACTCTCTCAATCGTTCCCAGAAATACAACATTCCAGAGTACTTTACCCCGAAGAACTTCCTGCGAATCTGAAACTCGTTACCATTACTTTCCAGATACTGATACATAGAATCCCATAATTAACATAAAATACCACAAGTCTTGATCTTTTCTAATGAAAACATAGTCCCTAGCCACATACCCAACCTTAAGACACCTGATTATTACATGCCAAATCTTGGACACAATAAAACCATTCTCGAGAGTCATTCACTCTTACACAACTGTAAATTATCTGACTTAA